>CM044956.1:45981487-46000199 GCA_024516035.1 Bactericera cockerelli
TATACAGGGTAGTGTATGTACGTATAGAGGAAATGTATGTTACGCATATACAGGAAATGTATGTACGTATACAGGAAATGTAGTACATATACAGGGAAATGTATGTACGTATACAGGAAATAATAATTATGTACGTTATCGAGGAAATGTATGTACGTATACAGGAAATATATGTACGTATACAGGAAATATATGTACGTATACAGGAAAAGTATCTACGTATACAGGAAATGTATGTACGTACACAAGAAATGTATGTACGTATGAATAGAAACTTTAGAAAGTAGCAAGTTACCTTTAAAAATGTGGCCCGAGCTACTTGTAAACTTGAGTTGTAAGTGTGTAAACTTTGCCGAGACTTAAGCTTCATGTTGGAAATTATGACGGGGGGGAAACTTTTAATAAGAGGGGGGAGAGATTGGGTGGGCAGGGGAAAGAGAAGGGGGAGAGGACGAGAGGTGTCGGGAGGTTGTATGTTAAGAGGAGGTCTGGTTTTGGTTATGTATTGTGTTGTATTTTTATTACGAATAATAAATAAATAATATAGAAACTAGAAAGTTTAACTTTGTTGAACAGAAATTTATTTCAAAATATTAGCTTATAATTATAGTATGCTTTTTAAGGTAAGAAAATATGTACGGTAAAATACAATGAAATTATAAAGAAAAATAGATTGAACAGAAAACAAGAACAAAAAAAGATAATGAAGCTAATGGCCTACCTAAAAGACGGGGTTTTTGCCTGTGGCAATCTCTTCCACCCAACTCTTCTGTAAAAAAAACCCCTCTCATCGATAGGGCAGTGGATTGGTTACTTGAAGTTCCATGGATTGAGTCCAAAACATTTGGTGATTGGGTATGTTAATAACTTTGAATAAGTGTAATATATCTATCTCTATATTGTAAATAACGCTCAAAATCAAGAAGAAAACAAACAAATTGGAACTGTACTTTTTGAAGTCTCGAATTATGAAACAGGATTAAATATCTAGGATTTGTTAATCAAAGCCACTATCACTAATCAGCTGATATAAACGAGTTTAATGGTTCAAATTCTTGCTAGAGGGCGCCAGTCGTGGGTGCGTCAAAGGCAAAAATGGCGTAGAGTACTTTTTTCTTCTTCTTTTAAAATTACACTGGAAATTATTCACCTTACAAACAATTACGTTAAAATAGCACTGCTGCACAAAACAGTGCATGCTATGTAAGAATATTATCATAGTATAAAAATACATATATAATTTTCCTATGCACATCACTACAGAACTGGATAGTACATAGTAGAAGTACATACTTATGTCCTATACATGAAGTACATGTACATAGATAATAGTCCTACACACCATGCAGTGAATCCAACAAACCCAAAGCTATTACCTATTATTAAAGACAGGGTAAGACTCTATTAATGTGCAAAGGTCTATTTGAAGGCACTGGATTTCCGCCTCGCCTTCTATTCAGAGCTATCAGATTCTATCACACACACAAATAACAAAGGGCAGCTTTCCCTTCTGAGTCGCGTGCGAAATATCACCACTACCCCCACCATGTATGAAACCCCTTCACACCCACATCTTGCCCCTTCCATTTTCTACAAAATGCCCCTTCACAGTCCCTGCAATCCCCTTTGACACAATTAATGCGCCTCTATAATTGCCAGGTTGTGTGGAAGAGTAATTTATGTGATAGAAACATGGTAGTTGCTTCTAATTTATGCACAGGAACTAGTAGGGTGAGCAGGAATTTTATCCGGGTTCTTTGATCGCATTATTATGACTTGTTAGCTTCATTAGAGTAAATTATACACCACAATACCTACCTCCTTCTTGTACAAGATATCATTAGCTAATCATATGAAACTCACAAGGGATGATTTCCTAATTATCCAGCCAATAGATAAAATTAGCATCCAATAATAATAGACATAATAGACAGGGTTCACTCACAGCTCGTGGGGAAAAATTAGTAGCTGCTTTAATGTGAGCAGCGACCAGTGGCGGAATTATAGGCAAAAATAAGATATTAGGATATTAAGAGATATGGAAAAGTCCAATAATTCTGCGCTACCCACTAAAAAATGTGATATAATAATACAAAGAAACACATTTACTTAGTTATAATAGACATGAAAATCAAACACCCGACACATTGCATACACAGTACACACTAAGAAATTCGAGGCGTGAATAAATAAATAGTGTTACATGAGATGTCTAGATATTCCGTCATTCATGTACCCCATTTTTATCTCTACTTGAGTCAGGACAAAGTGGTAGGAAGGTTCTAATTGAAATAGTTCATGAACAAGAACTCAGTTCTGATCGACAAAAAAAGCATCACATGAGCAGAGTACTAAGAAAAAAAACCGAATTTCAAAGGCCAAGACCACCAGACTCAAATAAAGCGACGGCAAAAAATGGCAACTCGAAATTTCTCTGAGAGCTGAAAAACTTTGATTAATGGCGCTATGCTCGAGTTGAGTTTAGTAATTAAAACTTCGGGAGCTGCAATTGTTTGCACGATGTATTGTGTGTTGGGTCAACAGTTTCTGCTTCTAAGAAGGGATCTCACTTTTTTTTTTCTTGAGATTTTCAACACCCCCCCCTTCCCCTTCCACGTTTCTCACCCTTCCATCCCCATTCGTTATCCTTAAGAAGGATTACTTCCCATCTCTTTTCGTTGGAAATGTCCAAAGTCCGAGGCATGTTTTTTATCCGTCCTTCGCAAAGGAGCTTAGCACTGACCGCCCCAATTTAAAACGTAAAAAAATGTCAGGACCTTCATTATAAACGAAATTACGTTCGGAAGCCGGGTTTAGCTTTAGGACACAAAGAATATTACTTTGCAGAAAAAGTGTACAAATTAATTGGTACCTTTTATTTTGATGTCAACAAAAAAAACCATTCTAATAGACAGGTTTTACGAGGGTAGCATGGTTGAAAAAAAGTAAAAATACACCCTCTTCGCATTGATATTCTTTAAATGTCAATAAAACCTTCGACATAAAAGATAATGCAAAAAAGTTTAACCTATTTCTCATTTCATTACGAGCGAAGACTAATGTAGAACTCGTATTATAATTAGATTAATAAAAAACATTATTATTACAATAATAAAAAATGCAGCTATTCAGGTTACAGCAGCTGAAACATAAGTAGCAACATCGTCAGGTCTGAATATAAAAATTTTACCTCGTTTCATCAAGTACCCAGCTTTACCGAAAGCACTAAAAACTATTGAACTTAAAAGTCAAACTACTCTCTTGAAAGCATTCTGCTGTTGTAATTTCACAGGAAAATAATTAAAAACAATCAATATCTATTATGCAGAAAGGTGAACCTGTGCATATTAAATGCACGTACCAAGAAGTGCACTAGTTTCGAGCCAAGCTCGGAGAATTTAAGAGTTCTGAACTTTCATCGTTTAGAGAGGAAAATTTCAAAAGTAAATTTAATTTTATTAAAAAAGTTGAATTTCTCGAAATTATTTGAAAAAGAACTTGCGGAAGAATAGAGAGAAATAAAAAATAATATTGTAAAATTAAATTTAAAATGTGGTTGAGCATTTCCTTTGTTCTCCTCTCTCTCTCCCTCGCGTGCTCTACACTTTCTACCCCAAAACAGAGAGGAAGGAGAAAAGTTTTCTCTTTATTTAATTTTTAATGTACACAGGAATGTTATTGTTTTAATGATCTTGAGAAATGTAGATGTACATTGTTTTTTTCTTTCTTTAAAAAAAAAAAAAAAAAATAGGAAAACTTTGTTCTTGATGATCTTGTGGTGAGAAATATGAATTCACCTTGCGGGGTTTTCGGGTCAATGTTCGAATAAGAGACTAAGTTCCAAAAGTGATTTTTTATTTTTTAAATTAAAAGAAAAACCACATTTAACTGTCATTATCATCACGATGAATTTTTTGCCACCCAAAAAATTACAGGGTGGTGTGTTTTTTATTTATTTTTTATTATGGTTTAACGTCGTTTTCACATGCATAGTCTATCACGACGGGGGTGTTACCCTCCATCCGCTGGAAACTCTCAAACCTGCTACCCACAATAACCTCACCCAGCTTGGGTTATTTCGACATATCAGCATCGCAAAGTCTTCCGCTCGCTGAACGTTGCTTAACTTCGGTGATCCTACGAGAACCGGTGCATTCAGCGCGCCATCGACGCTAGTTCTGGTGACGTTGATCCTTATCAAAACTACTTGCATTTTGAAAACGGGTATTGTGCACTATCGTGGCCAGCCCGCAACTAGGATTTCATTATTTCGTCTTCAATTTTCACATCTCGTGATTTACTAAAGTTTACACAAAATTTATCGTCTGACAATTTTTTACCAGTTGAATTTAAAATTACATTTTCACATACCAAAAGTCCTCGTACTAATATTATACATTTATTTTTTTTGAACAAATTTTGATTTTCCGGTCTTTGACATCCGTTTTCCTTTATCCAGTCTCTACTTATCACTATTCCAGCTCAATCCTGCAAATTGTAAATCTATTGAAGTCCTGGTATTCCTGATTTATAACTTCTGAATTTATTTAAGTCCTGCCACTAGCGATTCTAGTCCTGATTTATTCCCGCTGAATATATTCAAATCTTGCGATTCCCGATTCTAGTGCTTATTTTTTTCCTGTTGAATCTAATTAATACCTGCTATTGCCGATTCTAGTCTTGATTTATTTCTACAGAATCTATTTAAATCCTGCTATTACCGATTATAGTCCTGATTTATTTCTACAGAATCTATTTAAATCCTGTTATTTCTGATTCGAGTCCTAAATTTTTCCTGCTGAATCTATTTAAATCCTGCCCTGCTATTCGTGATTCTATTCCTGGTTTAATCCTGCTGAAATACAGTTGGTCCAGACATGGATAAGATCCTGGGCTACAGCCTCCAGCTGCCCAGTGAGCAGTGTTGGATTCTCGGTCTCTTTGGAATGGTCATCGTCCTCATTTTCTACCCCCAAACCTTCTGCATGGAGGATATGAGGACCTCGCGCTGTCGAAATGAGTGTGATTGATGGGCGCCCAATGATGGGGTAGCCAAGAAAAGTTGGGGTCTCCAAGAAAGGATGGAAATGAGAAGATACACATTGTTTATGAAGACTATGCTGAACGATCCTCAAACCTTCTGCATTGAGGATATTCGGACCTGTGAAATAACTGGGATTGATGGGGTCTCCAAGAAAAGATGCAAATGTGAAGATACAGATTGTTTATGAAGACTATGCTGAACGATCCTTAAACCTTCTGCATTGAGGATATTCAGACCTGTGAAATAACTGGGATTGATGGGCGTCTAAAAATGGATAGCCAAGAAAAGGATGGCAATGTGAAGATACAAAGGCACTTGTTTATGAAGCCTTTCTGAAGAGAGAGAAACAATTTGTTTATTCAAACAAACAAAATAAATGTTACTGCTTATACAGAGGTGCTGAATACAGTATACCATCCAACACTTGTAGTACATCTTTTTCCATCTGGTTTTTGATACCCTAATATCCGATTTCTAGGAAACCGTATTAATCAATGTTATGGGCAAATCATCTAGGATGATTTCATTTAAATTAAATTGATGTATATGCAGACATTCGAACAAAATACACCTGGATGAGGTTAATGTGTTGTATTACTTATCTACGAGTATATCAAATAAGTATTGCCATCTTCGCACATTTACACAAAATTGCGACAGAGTACTCACAAAGTTCCTTAAAACAACCAAGTTTTATACAAAACCACGACCAGTTCCAAGTATACCAAAGTAACAACACACAATTCCGCCAGCGTCGATGATGCATTGAATGTCCTTGTAGAATCACCGAAGTTAAGCAATGTCCAGCGAGTTGAACAACTCGTGATGCTGGCATTCCGGCCCAAGCCAGGCTGGGTGAGGTTAATGTCGGTAGCAAGTTTGTGAGTTTCCTCCGAATGGAGGGTAACACCCCCGTCGCGATATGACCATGCAGTCGAAAGCGTCGTCAAACCCAAAGAAAAACACAACTCCACTGTTGGTGCATCAGAAAAACTCTCTGTGAGCCTGGCTGCAAACTATCACAAAGTGCAATGAATATAAATCTGCCCGACACAGGTGGGCGCTGCATTAGGAAAATGAGAGCGAAGGCGTTTATTAGAAAGCAGGCAGCTTTCATAAATTAAATAGTAAACACTCTGGTTCAGGGGTTCCTAAACCTGACCAGCAAGGACAAGGCAGTGAATGGAGAATGCTTAAGGCATTTACTTTGCCCCAGGATACGACTACAAAGACTATCAATAATAAAAAAAAGGATTGAAATATCTTTAAATTATGATATTTAAATATATTAACCCATTTCAAATGTTTTTCATGGGTAAAATACTTTAATAGTGTTTTTCCTAGTAAAATATTGTAATTGATTTACTACCCTAACCAAAGCCTTGAAAGTCTTGAAATCACACGGTTTGAAAACCACTGGGTCTAGTCCTACAAAAACTAGGCTTAGGATTTTATGCGCGCTGATATTGTATTCTCTGTTGCCTATTTTATACAGGGTGTATTTCTTTTGCTTTCTTTACATGCCAGGATTTTATTTTGAACTGTTCTAAACAAAGAGTTGCCAACTGACACAGTATACATAATGCAAACATTCTTGTCATTAGTTAGTTTCAGGGTAGAATGAAGATAAGAATAATGAAAACTATAAGAATGAGACTTATAAGAATGAGAACTATAAGAATTAATTATTATTATATTGAGAGTTATATGAATGAGAATTAAAAGAAAAGGAGCTAATGAATAAATTTAATATGCAATGCCATTCGAAATTGAGCACTTGAATTACTGCCAGACTCCTAACAAGGAGGAACTACGCAATCTTCATCTCACTACTTCACTTCTACTCCTCCTTCTCCTCCTGCCTCCCTCCCCTTCACTTTCTCTCATCCTCCTCTCCTCTTTCTCCTCCTTTTCTCTTTCTCCTCCCCCCCTTGGTCCTCTCCTTTTGTTCTTCATCTTTTTCTCCTTATATTTCTCCTCCTTCCTCTCGTCTTCCATATTTTTCTCCCTACACTCTCTCTCCTCATTCATCTCTTCCCTTCTATCCTCCCTCCCCAACTTCTTCCCCTCTTAATCCTCAATATTTTTCTCCCTCCCCTCTTTCTTCTTCCTATTTTCCTCACTCGTCTCCTAATTATCCTTATTCTCCTTATCCGTAATGTCATTCACCCTCCCCACCCAATTTCCCATCTTTTCCTCCATCCTCTCTTTCTTTCACTTATTCTCCTCCTTCCCCTCTCAATTATCATACTTCTCCCTCCGCTCCCCTTTATCACTATACTTCTCCCTCTCCTCCACCTTCAACCAACCCATCCATTCTTCCCTTCTATGAGTATTCTGCAGCACATTGGTATAATACTACGCGAGTATGCAACCCCTCGTATCTTCTCTTTCGTGAAAGAGGCATGGCTCCTCAAAATTTCTTTCGCTCCCCTACTCCTCACGGTTCCTGAATTCCTGATCTTACATAAATTACAACACAAGTGTACCTGCCTGATCGTACCTTATTAGCGTAATGGGACTTCCTGTCTCGAGCCGACAGTCAGAATTAAGCACTTAGATACTTGAACCTACTACATACGAGGTCTGTCCCGAAAGTTCGTATAAAAATGAGATAAAATTTTTATTTTACAATTAATCGGGTAATTCAATTTTGTCTCCTTCAAAATACTCTCGCTGGGACACAATGCACTTCTGCCATAACCATTTCCACTGTTTGAAGGCTCCTTAAAAGTCCTCAGTTTGAAGGCTTCTCAGCTGACTCGTCGTTGCTGTTTTAATGGCCTCAACGTCCCCCAAATGCCGCCCTTGAAGCACCAATTTTGTTTTTGGGATTAAAAAGAAGTCACAAGATGCCAAATCCGGTGAATAAGGGGGATGTTCAGTCGCTATGATCCAATTGTCAGTCAGAAACTCATGCACAACGAGGGGGTGTGAGCGGGGGCATTGTCGTGGTGGAGGATCCACCGCCCCTCTCGCGCCAAATAGTTGTTTTGCTCAAAGAAAGCTCTTCAGCCACCTGTCTGACGGTTTAAACGACGGTCCCGCAGGACACAAGATCGAATTCTTTCCACATTGTCAGAAGTGCTGGAAGTGGAAGGACGTCCTGACCGAGGGTCATCTTCGAGACTTTCGCGGCCCTCACGAAAACTTTTCAACCACTTGTAGACTGTTGGTTCCTTGAAAACATCATCTCCATAAACTTGGTTGAGATCACTAAAAATTTCGCGGCCATTCTTGCCGAGTTTCGCGAGAAATTTGATGATGACGCGCTGTTCTTGAATGACTGAGATTTCCGACGCCGACGAGTGGTAGAGAGAGGGGTCACTTCACAGGTACCGGGACGAAACAGTTCTTTTTGTACGGCGGTTGGGCGCACACTGAGCATTGTTTAGATGTTATAGAAGGGGACGCAGCCCACCTGGCATCCCCACTTAGCTTTCCAGCCTTCCCAGAACACTTTTATACGAACTTTCGGGACAGACCTCGTATACTACATACACCTCTCATTCTACTATACGTTCCTGCTACACCCAAATACCATCTACTACAAAACTTTCACCGACTTAAGTAGCTTGATCGATAAGGCGGCGGACTTGCAACCTAGAGGTTGTTGGTTCAAGTCCCGCTTTCAGTATAGATTTAGATACTGAAAGCGGGACTTGAACCAACAACCTCTAGTTTGCAAGTCCGCCGCCTTATCGATAAAGCGAGTTTGACTAGTTGTGATATCATGATTAACACAAGTATCATAACTTAATAAATAACTTTTAGCTAAAGTTGTAGAAAAGATAAGAATAATCTAATCCTATTTTGTTCTTAACACGCCCTCTAGTGGGAATTTCAACCAATCACAGCGCATTTGTATCAGCTGTTATGTGATAGTGGCTTGGATAGACAAATCCTTGAAACAGGATTAAATATCAAATATCAGGATTAACAAGATTAAATTCGTCGAAAATATTTTATTTCCATACTCCAGGCATACTAAAAATAGAATGTAGCGTTTACTAAACGTCTCATTTACTAAACACCTTAAGTAAAATTTCCCAAATACACAAATCGTGCTGATAATGGTTTGACATCAAATGCTACATACAGGGGTGTCCAATTGTTTTTACATAAAGAAATTCAGAATCAACTTCAGGAAACATTCTAAGACTAAAAACAATATAATAAGTTATTTTGCGATAAATGAAAAAAATAAAGAAAAATACTTGAAAAAAAGTGTTCACCTGAAAAATAAACTTGAACATGTTGAAAAGAAGTGAAAGTAGTTCTCATGTCTTTGTGAATTATCATTATCAAGTAAATTAAATACTAATACCTAACAAACTGTACCAATTTTCATTCAAAATTGAGTTATCATTGTGTTTGTATCTCCGTTCAAGGGTATTTTTCGAATAATGATCGGAGAAAAATTAATTATTTAAGTCTTAGCATATCCCCTAGAATCGACTCTCTGAAAAAAATCTAATCAGCATAAACAGAAAAGTGAGAAATTGTATTCGATGTACAATTGTACATGAATATCAGACCATACCTGGACAGCTGTTTCGAGCTTATTTGCTCTCATCAGCAGGTAATAGTTCTGAAATGCCATCAACTAACCTCTCTATTTTATCAGTATAAACTGATCGTGTAAAGATATACTGCCGTGCTTGCTGGAACTTGGCCTGGCGCACTGCCGTGCGCTCAGATACTAAACGATAATACTTTCTATACCTCAAAGATAATAGAAAGTAAAAAATCATGGACACCTTGTATGTATGCATACCACATATAATTTACATTATGTATAATATATAATACATATAATTTACATTATGTACGAATGAATGCATAGTTCACGGAAGGATCTTGCATTTTCTACATTTGCTATCTAAAGTAAATAATCATTTATTCTGCTGAAAGATGGCACTCAGGAGTATATATCAAAACTAAAAATTGAATATGAATATTGGAGAGGAATAAAATGCTTATTCAAAATGGTAACGGAAGGAGCACATTTATAAGAAAAAACAGTAAATATCTTCATGCAAGAAGGTAAAGGGTGGCTCAGAAGTCTATGAAGTTTAAAAATACTGAAGAATGATATGTGAAGATAATCATGGCGGGTCAAGACTCGACTGCCGGTTAGAATTAGGCCGATGCTAAGGAGCTGTGGAAAAAAATGTGATTTTTTTTTTTCAAGTCCTAGTTCGTACACAGTGAAAATCATTACATATTTCTAGAATAATTATTTTTTAATTATAAAGATTGGCATGGTTAAAAACTTAATCTCTTCATAACAAATAAATCCCATTTTAGTCGGGTTTATGTGGCGCAACAAACTTAATTTATGTGGCAGCAACAAACATTGGCATGGTTAACAATCTTAATCTCTTTAGACACTAAAAGAGCGACACAATAAATCCCATTTTAGTCCGGCTTATGTGGTAGCAACTCCAAAACATTTTCCCATAATTTGCCTGAAAATTATTGAGATTGGATTCGAATAAACTAATTTGCTATATTTATTTCTACCAATTTCAATTTCATTTTCAATTCAATAGTATATTTGTATTTCAATAGTATATTTGCCCTCTGGATTACAAATGGCAGAAATCTATTATCTGTAATAAAGAAAATGTACGAATATTTGTATTAATTTAAGAAATTATTTCTACTATTAAAAGTGAAAAACTGAGTTTGTATATCTGGGAGACGATGGACGCGACCATTAATGCAATTTTTTGACGCGATTAATGGAGTGTTCAAAATAAGCTGAACGGACCCTCAAAGTGTTCTCGTTCATTGCGAGTCACCCTGTATAGTAGCACAGATAACTCTATGAGAGCTCCCCGTATTGATGACGAAATCTGCATGTGACATGTCAAACATTGTGCATTTGATTTCCTGGTGATATAAATCCTGGAATTCTGGGCGAAACTGAATGTGAAGGAAATAAAGGGGAGAGTGAGAGGGAGAGAGGTGGGAGAGAGAGTGGGAGAGAGAGTGGGAGAGAGAGTGGGAGAGAGAGTGGGAGAGAGAGAGAGAGAGGAAGAGAGAGAGGGAGAGAGAGAGGAGAGAGAGAAGGGAGAGAGAGAGTAAGAGAGAGAGAGAGGAGAGAGAGAGAGATGGCTTAACTAGAAGGGTTATTGCCTTCGGCAATCTCTTCCACACAATCCAACACAACCCTTATTGGTTTTTTTGTACCCAGGCGTGTTGAAAGGGGGGGGGGGGGGGTCTTGTGGTGTTACAATGCCCGCCCTTTAAAAATATAGGTACAATTTTTCAGAATTACCAGGTGTTTTAACGTTTCTGTTTTTAAACGTAACAAACATAATGCATTCATTTTTTTTTTTTTTTAATTTAAAATACATATAAATAATATTTAACTGCATGTACCTAAATCTTTTTTATTTTTTATTTAAATTTATTAGAGGGGACCCTAAAATCTTATTTTAGGAGAAAAGAAAAAAACTATGGAAGAAAATTTCCCTCAAATTATTTCCGGGGGCTCAAATGAGCTTCGGAGAAAGTTCTTACAAACAAATATGTAATATCAACAATCAAGAAGAAAGTTTCCCGACAAGGACAGTCGACAATAAGTTGCACGAGAACAAAACTTGTTCCAGTCCGATTACCAATCAGCTTTCTATCTCCAGTCCAGCTTTCCAATCAAATCTAATTCGTGTCACTAGATTTCTCATGAGGACAAATTTCATCCAAAACAAACTTCTCATCTGAAGAGGAGAGATCCAAGGACAAATCGTGATGTTATGAAATAACCAAGGTCGAAGTTTCGACAGCGATATAGTATATTGTTTACACTAACATGTGTTTATATACAGGGTGTTCTGGTTTTATGTTTACAAAATTTCACTCCAGGAGACAGTCTAAGAATAAAATAATCGCAGATAATATTCGAAAAATTGAAAAAAATTGACTTGAAAAAAAAAAAAAAAAAATGTTTTTAACCTGAAAAAGAAACTTGAAGAAAGAGATTGAAAATGGTTTTCTTGTGTTTCTGTATAATGATTATTGAGTAAATATCTAAAGTAAAACACTTATCCTTTTATTGAACCTATTAGCATTCTGAGCTATTATATTTTTCATATCTCTGTTACACTACACAGCATTTCTCGAAAATAATCGAAAAAGGACAATTTTAGTCTTAGTAGGTCCACTAGAATTGATTCTAAAAAAGATAAAGAGCTAGTTATTTGTGTTATTATGTCACAATTTTTGGTGGGTAGCATCGACATTACGAGAACTAATGCTTATATGCATCATAACTATATCATATCTCCAACCAACCATCATATTCCAATATCAATCTCGTCATACCGCCACTGGTCGTTGTCCACTCTAGAACTACCCAATTGTCCTCACAAGTCTAGGGTAGGCCCCGACATAAAAAAAATCCGACCCCGCTGGGATTCGAACCCAGGTCACCTGAAGTGTAAGCCGAGCATGCTACCGCTTTGCCAAGGTGACTACTTTTGTTCAAATCTCTGTTGCACAGCATTTCTTGAAAAATGATCTGAGATTATTTTAGTCTTAAAAGGCCCACTGGAATTGATTCGGAAATATTCAACAACAACAAAAAATTAGACACCTTGTATATACTCTTATGTATGTGTGAATGTGAGATAACATATATTATGAAGATGCATGAGAGAAATTAGCAGAGCGAGATATTGTCTGGACTTATTGTCATTTGCGAGTGCAACTTAGCGGAACATAAATACAGCGAGTACTCGAGTGAAGATGAAGAAATTTTGAAGGGATGGGAAGAGAGATAGAAAGAAGATTAGGGGCAGCAAAGAGAGAAATAATGTGAGAGAAAGAGAGAAAAAAGGAGAGAGAAATAATGGTAGGGGGAGCAAAGAGAAAGAGAGTAAATCTGAGAGAAATAGAAAAAAAATCAAAGAAAAAAAGGATAAAGAGAGAAAAAAAATAGTGGTAGAAAAAGAGAGAGAAGTGGCATATGAAGAGTAAGTAACAAAATTAGCACAGGAAGAAGAGGAGAGAGAAATGGATAGACTTTCGAAAAGAATGAAAGAAGAAAAGTGGGATAGCAATTAGAACAAGAGGAGGAGAGAGAGAGAGAGAGAGAGAGAGAGAGAGAGAAAGAAAGAAAAGCATAAATTGCTGATAGAGAGGGAAAGAAATTATCTGGGAAGTTGCTGGAAGAAGAGAAGGAGAGACATTTTGAAACATGAAGTTGCACTGAAAAAAGTAGCTAGGATCCGAACAAAAGTTGCTGCGCCAAAGTTGTAAGTTGTGTATTTGTCACTGTCGGTGCTCAATCAACTGGAAGGGTACCGATTTTCTTTCAGTCAGGGAACGCGTCCAAGTCATTTGAGCGCTGCTTTCCGATGCATTGTGTGCTTTCCAATGCTTCTTACAGCTGCTTTCTGGAACTTATTCTTGCGAATGTTCTGTAGAAAGTTCAAAAAAGTTTGATACCACGCATCGTAAATAATTTGATTTGAAAAATTCACACAAAGATAGAGTCTCTTGCAATCCCGAAAGGTAATGCTGTAAGTGTTTTGTCTGGATTGAGATAATTTTGTGTGACTTGAATAGACTGTGTATGCAAGAAAATATCCAATTAAGAGATTTTTTGTTTGAATAATTTGAAAAAAATCATGGACTGAATCATGAAACAGGATTAAATATCTAGGATTTGTTAATCCAAGCCACTATCACTTAACAGCTGACAAAAATGCACTGTGATTGGTTGAACTTTCCGCTAGAGGGCGTGTTAAGGGATAGTGTAGGATTAGATCTAATCCTGTTTCATAATTCAAGCCTAGGAGACTTTGACTTTCATTTAAAGTCTTTGAAAAACAGGGAATTGAGAAATACTTGAATAAATGACCGACCTCAGTAGCTTGATTGATAATACCGAGGACTTGTAACCTGGAGGTCGGTGGTTTCAGCGTAGATTTAGTAAAACGAGTTTGAGTAGTTGTGATATCACGATTGTGATAAACACAAATATGATAACTTTAAACTAAACTAAACTACTTGAATAAATGGATTTCGTATTGTATGAGCAGATGTTTTTTTTTTTTTTTTTTTTTTTCTTCAAATTCTCTGGAGCTGTCTAGAGCTAGAGACCATGTGTAATTGTGTATAAGCTTCACAGTTACCTTACTAAAATCGGTATCAAGAGCTATCAGACATACTGTTCATCTCTTAAATTAGAATTAAAATTCTCAGCCCTACCCTGATTAGAATAATTATGTACCCATGTACATGTTGTACATACATAATCATATAAATCGTATGATTACACAAGATATTAGCTGGCAGACGGGGAAAATTGAAGCCCCCTTCGCAAAACGAAAATTTGAACCTCCCGAAACTAATTATATTTCACAATGGCAGAAATGGAATTGAAAAAGTCTGCACCACAGGAACATTTGTAGATAAGGTTTTGGAAGGGACCTGGAAGGGTTTTGAAGGGGTTTTGAGTAGGAGGGCTGTGTTGCGGGTTTCGGCACGGACCGCGGCGTGAAGGGGTTTTATCTGGCGTTATAAATCATTTTATACTCAAGTACAGCAGCATTGTAATGGCACAGTAATCGTTGGTGCAGATTATTTTGGGCAAGTATGTATGTGTAGCTATGTACCGTACTACATGTGAATTTATGTATTTTTGTCTTAAGTATATAAAACAATAGAAAATCTATTTTGGTTGTCGCCATTAATTTATCCTTAATTAATTTAAGATTTTATTCAATTTTCTTCTATTTTTGAATGTTATAATTTAAATAAAAAATACTTTTCGATTTCTAATATTAGAAGCTTAGTTGGGTTTCCTTCTGTCGAAAAAATAACAAAACTATTCTATGCATCTATTTGCTACTTTGTATTTTCATCATTTTTTTCATCTCTGTTTAAGATTTACATCGACCTAATCTCTTTATTACAATGGTGATTTAGAATTAAAATTCCTGAAACAGTTTTAGTATTAAGATTGCTTTTGTAAAGTGACAAGTTTGAGACTTATTACTATCTCTTAAGAGAGGAGAGAATGAGAATGAGAAAATGAAATAATGAGGGTGAGAATTAAAATGAGTGTGTGAGAAAGAGTGAGTGAGTCAGTGAGTGAGTGAGTGAGTGAGCGAGCGAGAGAGAGTGAGAGTGAGAGAGAGATTCGAATCCTAATGCATACATCTTTACTCATTTATTGAGTATATGACCAATTGACCATATTATAGGTTGTGTGGTAGAAAATGTCTTATCCCGCTTAAGCAAGGTCGACGTTGTTAAACCTCATGGTTGAGGTTGGTTGTTTTTGTCACATTTCTACGGCTGGATGCCCTTCCTACCGCCAACGTTTCTATTTGATTTAACGTCCTGGATTAGGACGGGGGCTTTACCCTCCATTCGCTGGGAATGGTTTTACCTTCTACTAAAGGATATTATTATAAAGAAGACTGAGACGAAAAGGGGTTGTCTTTTATTTTATCAAATCGCGAGGAAACGACAGAAGAAATATTTCATCACCAATACGCTACAGTCTCTACACGCCCGACCAAACTTTATGGAAGTCTTAATTTTTATGACTGGATTTTTATGACTTCTTTATTTCACTTAAAAAATTTACGACCACTGTGGTCTCATGAGAAACTGCACCAGTTCTGCGAGAGTTATAGAGAGTAATCATGGGATTATTAATTAACCAGGTTTGAAGTTATACCGCACTTACCTCGTTGAAAAAGAAATAATAACTATACTTTCAAACAAAATAATAATTGATATTTATTTCGCAATCTTATTGCCTTTTTCACATATTTAAAACAATATTATGCACTCCTTTTTGTACATACATCATTCTCGTCCAACATACATCCTGAGATATTAAATCCTAAGATATTAAAAACAAAATAATAAAGAAAAATATTAAATTTATTAGAATTGTTTATAAGTTCCCTCTTAATCTAATTGTTCATCGAACATCAACTTGTCTTCATTACTTAAACTTTATGACCTTTAGTTTTTCTTTTTGACATTTGGTAGAAACCATTATGTTATGAATAACATGGAATTAATTGTTATAGGTATTATGACTTGTAATTGTGTTAAAAATTTATTGCTGTTGTTAACGGAAAACATTGCATGTTGCATATTTAATACTTGTAAGGCGAGCATGAAAAAATAAATGCAAGGTTGTCTGTCGTTACCATTACACAAATTTAATAAAAATACAAAATAAAATGTACATTTGTACATATTCAAATGAGTTCCACTGTGAACCTGAGGGAGCCATTTGTAATGCAATCGTGTGCAATGAAGGTTCTTGAAAATATGTATTTCTAAAAATCAATGTTGATATTCAGACAGCCAAAAGAAAAAAGAAAAAATAAATATTGTCTGTCTCTCTACCGATTTTTGAAACAATTTTAAAGATGTTTATTTTACAAAAAAGGTTGATAACATTTCTACTGAATAAAATTATCGAATTTTACAGGTAAACTAGCTAATAGCAATAAATATCTTTTTACAGTACCTATAACTTTCTTGGAAAACTTGGGGTCAGGATTTTTTCTGATGCTAGATGGAAATTTTGAGGCAATATTTTCTCATTACTCGTAGAAGCAAGAAAGAATTCATTATTTGATATGAAGAGAGTTGAGAAAAGTTTAGAGAAAAATCTCGACGTATAAAAGGATGAGAAAGAGAGAGAGAGAGAGAGAGAGAGAGAGAGAGAGAGAGAGAGAGAGAGAGAGAGAGAGAGAGAAAGAGAGAAAGAGAGAAAGAGAGAGAGAGGGGAGGGAGAGAGAGAGAGACAGGCAGACAGACAGGGATAGAGAGTAAGAGACAGGAATAGAGGAAGAGAGGGGGAGGAGAGAGAGAGAGAGAGAGAGAGAGAGACAGACAGACAGGGATAGAGAGTGAGAGACAGGGATAGAGGAAGAAAGAGGGAGCGTGTGTGAGAGAGAGAGAGAGAGTGAGTGAGTGAGTGAATAAGTAAGTGAGTGAATAAGTAAGTAAGTGAGTGAGTGTGTGTGAGAGAGAGATAGTGAGTGAGTGAGAGTTTGTGTGTGTGAGAGAGTCAGTGAGTGAGTGAGTGAGAGAGAGAGAGAGAGAGTGAGAGAGAGAGAGAGTATGATAGAGAGAGAGAGGGAGGGAGGGTGAGAAATAGTTAGGCTGGCTGGGGAACAAGGAAAAATAGAAAAAATCACGAAGGAAGAAACAGGCCAAAATTAAATTAATTTGCAGAGGAAAAATATAGTCCAATAAACAAGAGAGAGGAAGCCTGCACAGTATGGGGCTACAACTAATAGAAAATTATGTTCTGAGACAGTGGTTGCCAACAGTAGGGTAGGTTTTTTTGGGGTTCCTGCTTTTTTTTAAGAAATGCGTTCCACGTTAGATACCACTGCAGTAAATTGCATCAATCTATCTGTTCACTTCTATTTTGAGAGGAACTCTAATACCTCTAGCATTAGCCTTAATGCCTCAATATTTCTCCAACAAGAAAAATAATTCTATTAAAAAATGAAACTAATTATGACAGAAAAATTGCGATTCAAAAATTTGGTGAATAACTACAAAGAGCTTTTTATCTGTTCTAAAATAAATAAATCTAATGTTTTACGTCATTATAATTCATAATAATAGTCAACGCCCGTTATAGTAGTGGATTTATTAATAGTAATAATAATTTATTTCTCTTTCATTTTCGCTTTACATCATCCTACTTATTCTATTATTATTATACTTATAATTATGAGAACCGTTTATTTTATTCAATCACATCATTATTTAATAATAATGATTTGATAATATCTGTTTGTTTAATGTCACGGGGATTATATCGCCCCCACATAACAATTTTTTTTCTTCTTTGGAATGATGAAGCTGAGATTAAATAATAATAAGAGAAAACAAAGCAAAAATTAAAGAAATAGGAGAGAGATAGAAAGTGATAGAAGTAAAGAAAAAGAGAGATATTCAAGAGAAGAGGAAGAGAGAAAGATAGAAATAGAAGAGGAAGAGAGAAATAGAAGAGGAGAAAGAGATATAAGAGGAAGAGAGAAATAGAAGAGGAGAGAGAAATAGAAGAGAAAAGAAAGAGAGATATAGAAGAGAAGAGAAAGAGAGAGAAGATCTGAATTAAACATTGAGAAAAGCAGGGGGAATTAACAAAGTGCGATTAGAAACATTACTTTCCCCTCTATAGGATAAAGAAAGTAGAAAGATGTCAATTTTGTGTGTTTTTTCCATTCTTGTTCCAATTTTTCCTGGAGCTATTGATCTTGTGTGATTTTGACATTCCTAAATATGAGTGACGCTTGAGAGAGAAGATAATGAGAGTGTGAGGAAAAGAGTGAGTGAGAAAATGAGAGAACAGAGTTATTGAGTAAATAAAGAAACCTCCAGTTCCTTTTCGTTTTATATATAGCTAAGAAAAATCCACCTAAGCCGAAGAGATAGTGTTTGAGTAGTTGAGGAAGAGAGAGAGAGAGAGAGAGAAAATTGGGAAAGAAGTTGTATAAGTTATACAACTTGTAGATGAAATATTGTCAAAATTAATGTTTTCTCTCTTTAATTTAAGAACAGATTTTTCTGATAATTTATATACAAATTTATATATTGGATTTGATATGTCACAACCCCTATCTTTTTTAAAAATCATATACAATTAAACTACACCACACA
>CM044956.1:46000299-46158412 GCA_024516035.1 Bactericera cockerelli
TTGAAATTGCGATTGTCAGATCGTTCGGCTTTTTTAGGTGGTTATTAAATTAAAAAAATACAGTAGAATTTATTATATTTTTTTTAAATTCATTTTGTCTCGGAATTTGCCATTTCGGAAACGGAGAAATTCGGTTCGAATTTTCCGCTACGGAAAAAACTGACAACAAATCGTCGCGACGATTTTTTTTTTTTTTTTGCTCTATTCGTTTCGAATATTTGATTATTTCAGCTCTCTGTAGCAATATCTCAAAGTTATAGTCAATGAGGCACTTAGCCCTCGTTTAAGAAACCACTCTTACTCTCATAATCCTCAAATCTGCTTTTCAACTGTCACACAACGCTCTCTGATTGGTGATTATTATTATTATTAATAATATTTGGCCTGGTTGTAGGGTTTCAGTGGAATCTTCACGTAACACCTCGGCCCTGCTGTGAAGTGCACTAGTAGTCAAGTGGTTAACGCGCTAGTCTGTGGTAACCCAGGTTGTGTAGGGATCCGTTGGTTCGAATCCCACCCAGTGCATGAATTTTCCTCATTAACCTTAATATTTTTACTTTTTTTAATTTAATATTTTTACTGCTGGAAAAATGGGACTTAGTAGTCCTAATCGGGTAGTTCAAATAAGGCGATATTTTTATTATTGTTCGAATCCCACCCAGTGCATGAATTTTCCTCATTAACTTTAATATTTTTACTTTTTTTAATTTAATATTTTTACTGCTGGAATAATGGGACTTAATTCCTAATCGATAATTTTTTTTTTATCGTATGGCTTTAATACACATCTTAAAGTGAGAAGACATATTGTGTAATAAGCATGATGAAGAAATCTGATGGCAGTGATTTTCTGATCGCCAAATTTTTTTTTGGAAGTTTAGTTTAAATAAGGCGATATTATTATTATTATTATTTCAGGTGAGGAAGAGCTGGTAGCGAAGAGCAACCAGTCCAACAGCCCTGAGGCTGACAACCGCCGCACGTGGGCCGCAGTTTCCGTGGTGGAGATTGCGGCAGAGAAGCCGCACAATGGCCGCATGCTGCGCTGTGTGGCTCTGCACGAGTCCTATCCCGCCAAGTCTGTGTCGGTGGACGTGCGGCTGGATGTAACCTGTAAGTCTTTACATTATATATATATATATATTTATTTATAAACCGACCTCAGTAGCTTGATCGATAAGGCGGCGGACTTGTAACCTGGAGGTCGGTGGTTCAAGTCCCGGTTTTTCAGCGTAGATTTAGTAGAGCGAGGTTGAGTAGTTGTGATATCACGAAAGTGATTAACACAAATATGATAACGAAAAAACTAAAACTATATTTTTATTATTTACGTGTGTTTTAAATTCATGGTATTGGTATAGGTAGTAGTCACCGTGACAGAGTGAGTTAGCGCGCTAGGCATTGCACGCAAAATGAGACCCTAGTTACTTAAAAAGAAGAGCTCAGAAATAAACAGACTTTTATTTAAAGAATTGAAATTTATTTTTAAGGATATTTCTAAAGAATGAAAGATGTACTAATATACATACATAAGTAAAGAGATAATTTTACGAAAAAATCATGTTATTTTACCCACCATTTTCTGGACAAACAACCTGAGAGCTAGTCAAATCAACCTCACCCATCCTGAATAGGGCAGCAGAATCCAGTTGTTGATATTATTGTTGTTGCTGTTGTTTTTTTTCAAAGCCCTCGTGATTCTACATTCACCCCACAAGTTTTGTGAAGTTAGTTATTTTATTTATGAAGTTATTGCAACTTGCTGCTTTTTTATTCAGATTATGATGGAATAACTTTTTTTTAACAACCTTACGTTTCCTGTTCTCTTCCACTTCATTTACTTTATACTTTTTTATGTATATTTCTTCTTCTCATTCCTTATTATTTTACTTTTTATTTTCCTTGTAGCTTCTCGGCCTTTTGGCTAAAATCAAAGCTATCAAAGTGTAGTACCTTTCCTTATCCTATAATAAAAAAATGTATTGTATCGGTCGAAAATTTGGCCTACCCAGTTTTTCACATTTCTAGCCGAATCATACGTAGCCTCAGAGATACCAAAAAAAATCTAGAAAATGGAGGAAACTGGATCCATATAGAAGAAACAATAAGAAATCTTTTAAACATAAAGGCTTCATATTACGAGAGACGGGCCCGAACTTAGTAACGGTAACGGTTCCGGGGTACAGATGTTAGAGGAAGAGGAGGTTTCAGTGGGTGAGAGTGCACTGTTATGAGCCCAAAAAATCCCACACTGTTCACCCCCGACCTGGGAGTATTCGTCTTTAAAAGATTTCCTGTTTTTCTAGAAAAAAAAGACCTCACGTAAGGAAACAATGCGATATGAAACTTTTCGTTGAAATGTTTGTCGCCAGTGGCGGCCTTTCGATCGCCCACGACCGATGTTCGGACAGACATCCAGTGTAAGGTATACTCGGCAGTCAAAGAAGAATCCTCTAGCAATGAGAATCTAACCAGCTACTTACATTAACCTCACGCAGCCTGTGTCGGGTTAGGCTGAATTCTTTACTTTTAGATAATAATATACAGAAAAAATGAGACCCTAGTTACTTACTTAAAAAGAAGAGCTCAGAAATAAACAGACTTTTAATTAAAGAATTGAAATTTAGTTTAAAATATTAATTTTCAAGGATATTTCTAAAGAATGAAAAATATACAAAAAACATAAAATTTTAGTAGTCACCGTGGCAGAGTGAGTCAGCGCGCTAGGCATTGCACGCATGGTGACTTGGGTTCGATTCTCAGCGGGGCAGGAATTTTTCTGCTCTGCACTTAGATGTTCGGGGTACACTCATACCTCGTGAGGAAAAATGACGGCATTACCAGAGTAAAAAGAAATTAATGTAATAGAATTCGAAAAGTACAGGAGGCTCTTAGTAATGCTGCGCTACCCACAAAAATGTGAAGAACCCTTGTGCTTTACCACAAATAAAACCATACAATACATAAAATTTTATTTTTGAAGAACTGAATAACAATAAGAATAAATAGATTCTAGAAAGAAGTAATCATTTCACTGTTGGTTCCGCCGTCTTGTCTAACTTCCTCCCTCCTCCTCTTTGGCGATCTTCCTACCTTTCGCTCTTCTCACTCTGGGCTCCTCCCATTCCTCCCTTCGCCAACGTCTCACTCCTCCTACTTATCAATCTCGCCTTTGGCCCCTCCTACTTGATTCCCCACCAAACCTGTGCTAGCATGATTCTGTCCGATCTCTCACCATCGCCGCAATCCTAGCGTTACGGTCAAGGTATCTCTGCAACCTATTTTGCGCCAACAACCGCTGAGCTCTGTCGTAGTTGGTGTTGTTGTTTGTGTTGGGGTTGTTGTTGATGAAAGCTTGGACCTCGCTTTGTGTTTCCTTTGTCGCCTCGCCTGGTCTATGGTCTTCGAACGCCGACGAAATATTTGCCTGAAAGAAGAAAACAGGGGTTGGTTTTTTTTCATTTGGGTTCAACGTCGCTTTGAACTGCATGGCCACATCACGACGGAACTCGGGGGTTTTCAGGTAGCCTAATATCTATGGAAAAAACATAGATACGTTACTAACTAATTATCCAACTCCCCATCTTCTTCATAGTTTTTAACTTTGAAGACGGGTATACTTTCCTATTATTTTTTATTGTAATAATTTATCTTTGTCAAATAAATGGAAATGTTGTTGAAAAAAAAATTGTTTGCCCGGATAAGAATTGGACATACTCGTATCACTCAGCTTTTTTTTTCATAAAACCAACGAATTTGTCAGTGTGTCCGTCAATCATAGCCTAAAATGCCACCCACGTCATAACATTATGTTCGATAACTCATTTGTTGTTTTTTAAATTTTAATATATATATTTTTTTCCGAATAATTGTAAAAACGTTGGGTAAAACCTCGTAGACAAAAAGAAAAAAACAATTACCAATAAGTTTGGGTAAGCCATATTGAAGGAAGATAAGTTTTACTCACCTGCAGAACAATTAGGCAAAAAACCAGAATGAAATGTCCTCGTAACATTGTGGTATGGGTGATGCACTGATGTTTAGCTCAACTAGATCGTCTCAACAATTCACACTCTACTAATAGTTGCTTGGACTGGATTATGGAATCATCGAGAAGAAGCTTTCGTGACTAAGGACATTATTGCCATCTGTTACTAGGGGCGGCCGATGATAATTTTCTCGGTTGCGGCGGCCACAAATTTCTATTTCTAATTCTATCAATGTCAACGTCATTCTGGCAAACCCAACTGTCCAGATTTCGCTCGTCCCTCGTCGCCAACAAGATTTTTTATCTTTTGAAGGTGGGTATACCCTCATTGTTTGTTGAAGATGTTATTGTGAAATATAAATACGTGCAAACTTAAAAAAAAACAACTCCTGCCCCCTCTCGGAGTTGTGTTGGGGTTGTTGTCCATGTACCCGCCCACCTGGTTTAGTGTTATAGATGTCCAGTGGCTTTTTACATCTCGTTTCTTCATCACCCTCCTCTACTTCCTCCATGGATTTCAGAAAGTATTCGAATAGTTGAGATTCGAAAAGCACGCGACCCCGATGCCAATTTTCCTCATGTTTCCATTACTTTTTGAAGATTTCAACGTTTTCCTTTTGCGTCGCGTTGGTTTGACTATTTTGAAATCTTTGAAACCACTGTATACCTCACAGAGGTGACAAACATGATTCTCTATACACTATTATAGAAAACTTTCACTGTTTGTTTATTGGGTTTAACGTCAGTATCAACTACGTGGTCATGACACGACTGGGGTTTTATGCATCATTTGCTGGCCAAACTTAACTTAACCTCACCCAGCCTGAGTGAGACCTGGAATATTTACCCTTTTGACCTAACATATTGTCCCCGATGAATCTTGAATAACCAATATGTGGCGTTTCATTTGGAAAGTCTATGTGACAGAGGAAGATACATTTTAATCACGTGAAAAACATTTAGGCAAGAAGCCAGAATGAAACGTCCTCGTAACATGGTGGTATGGTTGATGTAGGTGATGTCCTGATGTTTGGCTCACCCAGTTCCTCTCATGGTTTCACCCTCTAATTATAGATACTTGGAATGTGGAGAATGGAATGGTCCGGAAGCTTTCGTGACTAAAACACATTATTGCCATCTGTTAACAGGCGTGGCTGTTGGGAAAATATTAGCGGTTCTGACACCGCTTTCTTATTCTTATAGAATCGCGGTCATAATACCGAGTCTAAATTCTTTTTGCCATTCCCATCATATATTTTACGATTTAATGATTTGAGGAATGTGCAATGATTTCTCAGTGTGTACGATCCAATGCCCCTCTTTTTATCTTTTGTCTGGGGGTTCTCCGCGCCTGATCTGTGCTTGTGTTTTGTACTTCCCATTGCCCGCCATGTATAACCTTGATTTCGAGCATATATTCGAGTCTAAGGAAGCTTTTAAAGCAAATGTAAGACAATTATTAGTTTTTAGTTCGCTATAGTTTTAAGTTCTGAATTATTCTATTTTAATGTGAAGATTGGTATTGTTGTTTCAAATTATAGTTCTAAGAATTTTTGAAACAATGTTATGTTCTAAAAAAAAAAATAAATATATGATTGGACGTGTCTGATGGCTGCGACGTGTGGAAGCCAAATACCACTTGAGGTAAACGTGCTCTGTGGTTTCCGTGGCCTTGGAAGTAATGAACCATTTGTCTTTTGGGAACAAAAGTTCTTGTAATGTTCAAAAAAAATTAAATTTTAAGAAATTGCTGAACAAATTCCGGGCCTTCCTATTTCTAAATTAGGATGAATAGCAGCCGTCCGAAAGGAAGAGGATATGTTCCTTCTTTTTTTTTCCTTTTTCTCCGTCTGAATCTCTCTCTCTCTTTCCCTCCCCCAATAAGCTTAGCATCTCACAGTCTCTCCATGTCTGTTTTAAAAATTATATCGGTTTTTTATCCAGCGTCGAACGTTCAATACACCAGTTCTCGTTCTGTCACGGTCAGCGAGACTTGATGGGTGACCAATGACCATTCTAATTCGAATCCTCGTGCTTGCCGGCCCCCCTCAGGCTGAATGAGGTCAATTTGAGTAGCTGGTTTGTGAGTTTCCAGCAAATGGAGGGTGAAAGCACTGGCGTGGCGTCGTGTTATTTTTTGGTTTCGCTTTCAGCTACATTAATGCGATAGTTAAATCAACAAAAAATCCATAATATTCAATTCAATTCCTTAGCTCTTTGTTTTCTTTCTTCCTTCATCTCTCTTTTTCCCTCACTTTCTTTCTCTCCCTCTCTCCTCCTTGAATTTTCTCATATCTTCCAATTTTCTCCCTCTTAAGAGATAAACTTATTTTCCCGGAGAGTTTAAACGATTTTTTCTGGAGAGAGCTTATATAATAAGGAGGATTGCTGAGAGAAATAATTTTTGGAAACTTTTGCATTTTTTAATCTTCTTTGCAATTTCCTTTCTTTTTCCTCTTCTTCTTTTTCTTAACCTGTTCTTTTCCTTCGATTTCTTGTTAAACAGTTTTTAATTTTGTGAAATTTCGTAAGAAATCTCATCAACTAATCTAACCTAACCTTCAGTTTCTCGTAAAATAGATTTAAATTTCGTGACATTTCGTAGGAAAGCTGATAAACTATCATAATCTTCAATTTCTTGTTACCTTATTTTGTCAAGTTCTCTGATGTTCTTAAAAAATTGAGTTAATTCAGCTACTGTTGTTGTTTGATGAAATACGACTGAACCTGTTTTCAATGATAGTACAATGTGTATACCAATAGTATGTAATATGTACTTACAGCATGCACACAGTTCACATTGTATGATCTAAGGTAGGCTTAATTCCCGCATAATAAATGATGAAAACTCGTAGGCTTATAAAAAAAATCTTTTCTTTTGATGTTCTGAGCGAACAAAGGTACATGATGTCTTTGAAAGAAACACAACTAATCATGGTAGACATGTAAACATTTACTAGGTACTCATCGTTTGTATATGTAACATTTTAATACAACATTTTCAGGGCCGTAGGCCAACTGAATTTCGGGCGGGGGTGGGGAGGTATAATGTAGGTATAAAATTAAAAATAGGAAGTTACCTACAAACCTTA
Source organism: Bactericera cockerelli (assembly GCA_024516035.1). Lineage (NCBI taxonomy): Eukaryota > Metazoa > Arthropoda > Insecta > Hemiptera > Triozidae > Bactericera > Bactericera cockerelli. Next base: position 46,007,380 of record CM044956.1, read on the forward strand.
GGGGGGGGGGGGTCGGACCCCAAACTCCCCCCTCCTCCCATGGCCCTGAACATTTTAATATACATTTGAGTATGTGACTTCTTGTGTAATAGATGTCTACTGGAAAATTTCCTAGGTAAAAGCATCAAGGAAACGTTTTTTTTTTTTTTTTTCATTAGAGAAAAGCAGGATCGCTCCCTCTTTCATGTTACTTGCGCGCTTCTTACTTCCAGAATGTTCCTACTTTCAGCATTTTCTTTATTTCCTACTAAAAAGATATGGTAATATCGTTCTGATTTGAGATAGTCAGAACGAAGGTTTTACCCTCCGTTTTCTTCGCAGGGAATCTTACCAGCTACCCACGTTAAACTCACCCAGCCTGGGTGGGTCGGACATGCCAGCCTCACGTGTTCGGAAGGAAGAGATTTTTCTACTAGAAAATTTTGCCCCTACCGGAAGTCAAACTCCGGATATCTTGACTACGGACAGTAGTCACAACCAAATCGAAACTGGTTTCTATTAGAATTAGAAAGTATTGTAGTCAAGTGGCTATCGTGCACTGGTAGTCACCTGGTTAACGCGCTAGTGTGGTAATCTAGGTATCGCTAGTCTCGCTAGTCTCGCTAAAGAGTTTTATTGTTTAAGGGCTACCATCGTTTATGATGACGCCACTCTATGTGATGTGATTGTGGAAAGTAATAAAGATTTGACTTCAAAACGAACTACATACAAAGCTGATCGGATGATGCAAAGAGGTATGCAATCTCAGTACTCCAGAAAGCAAGACATTCCTGTTCTCTCCCAGCAGAGGAAACAACTAGCTGCATCTCCTTCCTCTTTGCCTGCTTTCCTTTCTCTTCATTTCTCTTTGTGTGTGAGTGAGTAGCAAGGATTTGAAAAATTAAAAAGGAGAAAAAAAGTAATCAGAAGATGAAGATTTTCAAAACGAAATCTTGAAAGCTAAGAGAAAGGAGGGAGAGAGAGGGAGGGATGGAGAGAGTGAGAGATATAATAATAGATAGAGAGTGAAAGAGGGAGTGAGGAGAGGGAGTGAGTGAGAGAGTGAGGAGTGAGTGAGTGAGTGAGTGAGTGAGAGAGAAGAGGGAGAGAGAGGAGAGAGAGAGAGAGAGAGAAGGAAAGATAGATATGTATATAATTAAATACCTTTAAGAGGCGGAAGAAAACACTATAAGGAAGGAAAGAGATAGGAGGAAAAACATAAATAGATTCAGGAAAAAGAAGATAGGAAAAGGGCGGGAGAGAAAGTAGGGAATGGGAGAGAGGAAGGTAGGGAAAAGAGAGAGAGAGAGAAAGAGAGAGAGAAAAAGTAGGGAAAGGGAGAGAGAGAAAGTAAAAAAGGGAGAGAGAGAAAGTAGGGAAAATTAGAGAGAGAAAGTAAGGAAAGGAGGGAGAGAAAGTAGGGAATGGGAGAGAGAGAAGGTAGGGAAAAGAGAGAGAGAGAAAGTAGGTAATAGGAGGAGAGAAATTAGGTAATGGGAGAAGGAAAGTAGGGAAAGGGAGAGAGAGTAGGGAAAAAGAGATAGAAAAAGATAGATAGGGGAGGTAGAGAGGTCCAGCAGTGTGGAAAGCAAAGAAACTGCTGGAGGCAAGAGAAGGGATTGAGGTTGTCAGAGCAATCCCTTACCTGTCTGTGTACTTTTTAATCAAAAGGTTAAGAACGCTTCTTTTGACTTTAGATAATATCGTAGTGGGTAGGGAATTGTCAGAATTCATGGGATGATTTTTACTGCTGTTTAAATGTGCTTTCGAACCACAAAGTATCTTTGATTCAATATAATTTTTAGTCAGTGTCGTGGTAAGTTGGTAAGTTGAATACGCCAAAGCCGTTTTTTCTTTCTAACCAAAAGTGGATTCGTGATGCTGGCATTCCGGCCCAACCCAGGCTGGGTGAGGTTAATGTGGGTAGCAGGTTTGTGAGTTTCCTGCGAATGGAGGGTAACACCCCCGTCGTGATATGACCATGTAGTTGAAAGCGACGTTAAACCAAAAAAAAAAAAAAGTGGATTCAACTGGAATAAAATGAACGAACTGGAAGAAAGTCATTTTTCTTTTGGAAGAGGAAAAATCTTCTTCCAGTTTGGTTAACCAAAAAGATTTATAAAATTCTTGCTCTCAGTTTTTTTTATAGGTTAAGTCCATTGTTTATATTTAAATAGTACCGAAACGCATTTTTCTTTCACGAATGTGGGAGAGCTAAACTGGAAATATTTGGAATAAAATAGAAATATTTGGAAATACCGAACCTGGAATTTTCTTTTTCCAAGAGAAAAATACGCGTCAGGTCTCTTTTTGTCACTTAAGCAACCTCTAGCAAGGTTAAGACTTAGCTGGGAGACCGTTAAATATAATAGTGAACCGTCTTGATAATTGCTATTCTCGGCTCAACCCAGGCTAGATGAAGTGAATGTTATGACTTTAAAATTTGAAAGGGGCGTGACAAAAAAAATGCAAAATGCGTTTTCTTAGTCATGGAATTACGAGTTGTGTATTGTGTTTCATCTGAAACCCTGCAACCAGGTTTTATAAAATAATAATAATAATAATTGTTAGAGTTTAAGTATACCTTAAATATAACGTTCATGAATTCAACGTCTAACACTAGGAAAAAATGATACTAGGAAAAAATCGCACAAGTTCCAACCTTTTTCGCATTGCATCTTCAAAAGTATCTTTCTTCTCGACTCTATTCAAAACAAAATTACAAAAATGTAGCTCAGAAAAACACAATCGATCAACATGAAAAGCAGGTTGGAATAGTAGACAACCAGGTTCCTGTTGCATAACATGAATTAATGGAATGAAACCTCATGCACTAAAGGACGCAATTTGTTTGACAAGAGCTACAGAAACAACTCGAGACATACACAGCAACATAGACATACTAACGTTTAGTAGCAGCAACAACAATCAGGAAAGATACACACAGAGTAACATTAGCAAACAAAACATCCACATAGATATCAAGAACATTAACCACAGAAAAACTAGCAGACAAAATATCAAAAGTAACAACAACAAATAACAAAAAACACTGCCAATTATGAACACAATACTTCCTCGTGATTGCTTCACATTGTAAACACGTGCCAATTTTGAGATTTTATAGAAAATTACTTGTATCTCCAAAACGGCTCAACCGATTTTCTTCAAATTTGTTTTATATGATAGAATATCGTTTTTTCTACATTCTAGATTCCACAAAAAATTCTGTATCGGCAAGTCGTGGTCCTTATTTTTTTACTTTTTTGTCCAAAATTTCGGATTTTCTTAAATATCAGAGTCAAATTATTATTAATTTAAAATAACCTATGTAAAACAATAATATGCATATTTTTACAAAATTTCATCGAAATCGGGTGTACCGTTCTCGAGATATAAGCGTTTAAGTAAAAAGTTAGTGGTCAGGCGCATGGTCTCTTTCACCTAGAACCGCTGGTATGAATTCGATGAATTTAAAATGGGACCATCTACAGAATGTCTCCTAGATGTGTGCAAAATTTCATCGAAATCCGTTGAGTAGTTTCCGAGATTTGCGCGTTACAAGGAATCGTTTTAACAGACCGACAGACCGACAGACGGACACAAAACCAAATTTACTCAGTAGGTTATGAAACGTCCAGAAATATGAAAAAAATTGAAATCGGAGCAAAAAAATATTTTTTTTTACAAAAACGAACACAATACTTCCGATTTCTAATATTAGAAATTTCTCGGAAGTAAAATGGAAGCCAGGAAACATACATAGCCTTCTTCTTATTTTTCTTCTTCTCCTTCTTCTTCTTCCTGTCTTATCCCGCTCAAGCAGGGTGGACGTTGTTCAACCTCATGATTGAGGTTGTTTGGTTGTGACACATTTTTACGGCTATTTTTTTTTTTTTTTTTTTTTTTTTTGATTTTAATAAAATTATTAAAATCTTTTTTTAATAGTAATATTAAAAACACAAACAAAAAACACCTACAGGTATACTTTAGATTATCAACAAAAAAACCACGAGACAAAATATCATGACAAGTATCAACAAACATACATCAATATTATCATTAGAAAACAATACCTACACAGAAATTATGGAAATTATCAACAACAAAACTAGTACACAAAATATTATCAATAGCAAAAACAGCAATCACAACAACACAAACACATTGAGAGCATTATGAAAAATGAACACGAGTAAGACGGAAGATACATTATGGAAAAGAAGAGAACACCCGAAATAGAATGGAACAAGATGACAAAGAAAAAGTAAAGGAAGAAACAGGAAATGCAGAAGAGGAGCATGATGATAAGAACATACAAGAGATACATTGTCAAATACATAGTCATATACAAACCAGGGAAACTAGGAAAGATATTACAGGTACAATGTACAACAAAAAAGTACAAAATACATAGGTGAAGGTACAATATACAAAGCAAATACAACAAAAATAACAATATAATAGAAGAAAAAGTTCCAATATATATAGGAAGGTGATGATGGAGTGCACACTGCACACGCTGTAAATTATAGATGGTTGCATATAGTTCAATATTTTATTTTCCCGACAGCACGTGAAAATAATCAGTGGCGATGCTTCAGCTTTTGGTGTAGGTTATTTAGAAGAAAAAAAATCGATTATGAACATCTTATAAAAAATGGTATTCTTACATTGGTTACAATTCTTTGTAATGGATACCTTCCTTTGCGCTCGTGTTGACCCAGCACCTAATTGGGAAGTATTGTTTCACTTCTCGCCCATCAGAGGGGAGGCATACAGGCATACTACGAAATAGGCAGGCTACAACACAGACCACAAGCGTCTACTGTAGCTCCTGTTTAATGGCTACGAAATAAAAACTGCTGCGAAACACTCTTATTAAAAATAAAAAAAACTTATACGTCTCAGAACTGAAAAGTCGCCACTATTTAAACACACACTATATTATAAAAATTGTGTATTTTTGCTCCATAGAATTTGTAATTAAATAGGTAATTAAATAAACACAGCTTCTAGGAAAGGGAAATCAGATTCGCCCTACGTAAGCATGTGAGAAAATTATATTAACATACATACCTGATTATGCAAATTACTGTAGAAATATTTTCATGGAATTTTGGTTTGAATTGTTTATTTTTTCCGGTCTTCTTTACGTTATTTTTCTTGACGATGCACTGTATTTTTGTATGCACTGTATTATTTTTGGTATTTGAGAATCTCTTATGTGCTAATATTTGATTGGATCTTTTCTTATCTAAGAGCATCTATCGTAATGTAATACAATTTTTTTTAACGCTTATGTAATTAAATTTATGATAGAACATTTTGCTAGTTACTGATTGATTTTTATTACATTTTCATTTACCCATAATATACGATCACTTTATGACTTCCCACCATAGCATATAATATAATAACACTCTTTAGAGGAAGTTAACCACCAGGCGAGGTTAATGCTTGGTTGGCATTAGCACCGCCCTTAATCAAGTTTTGTTCTATTAATTTCATTGTTTTTTTGTATTGTATATATATTCTATGTAAATAAAACTTGATCCAATATGTTACTAATAATAATGCTCAAAGCATTTTCCACCACCCAATCCTCAGAGTCTTATTATTATGTGGACACATACTCAAATTAATAAAGAGAAAATCATTCATTGGGTGATATTCGAACCAACGGATCTCTAGGCTACCAGGGTTACCAGACTAGTGCCTTAACCACTTGACCACCAATGCTCGTCAAAACTATATTTGAACACCGAACTAATAGCTCCACGTATGAAGGAGATTAAAGCAGACCATGCCCCGGATAAAGACGACAAATCAAAGCCCAATCTATGAGAGACATGAATAATGCAACATGAAACCCTCAAACTTCATTGAGGACCCCGAGTAAACGCATCCATTCTGACAGAAGATTTGCTCTGTATAAACCTAAGCTAAGCCTTGGGTATGGGCACTCGATCAGAAGCGCGGCTCTTGATAATGTATCCTTTGGAGTTTTGATTAATAGATTATTTTTTGAAAGTTATCCTATTTGTGTTATTCACTTTCGTGATGTCACAACTATTCTAAGTCGCTTTACTAAATTTACTCTGAAACCAGGACTTGAACCACCGACCTCCAGGTTACAAGTCCGCCGCCTTAGCGAATAAGCTAATGAGGTCGGTGCATTTTTTTTGATAAATAGTCCGTCCCGGTAGCTTAGTGGTAAAGGCTCAGTTTGGATTCATAGCACTCTGTGAATTCAAAGATTCCAGAGTTTGTGTGTCTGGGGATTACCACTATTACCGGACTAGCGCGTTAACCACTTGACTATCAGTGCACGGTAGTCAAGTGGTTATCGCAACTAGAGCCGCCTCAGAAGGAACATTATTGCTTTCAATTCATTTCCGGACCAGCTTTAACATTCGAACAAACCTCTCTCTCTCTTTCTCCCTCTCTTCTTCTCTTCCTCTCTCTCTTCTCTCTCTCCCTCCCTTCTTTCCCTCTCTTCTTCTCACCCTATCTCCCTCCCTCTCTCATATAATTCTTCCTCCTCTTCATATATCTCCTCCTAACAATATATCTTATGTATTTCTCCTCCGGTCCCATTGTTAAGAGGAGCGAGAGTATATATTATCCTTCCATTATCCTCACAGAGATGGAAAATAGAATACCTTGTATGAAGCGAATAGCGCTGTCTCTTTTTAAGTGAAATTGAGCTGGGTTCGGGGTTTTAGGACAAACAAATGATCCACTTTTACATTTCTCTTTTTCCCTCTTTCTTCTCTCTCTCTTTTCTCTCTCTCCTTATATCACTCCCTCTCTCTCTTTCTCTCCCTTTTCCCTATTTCTCTCTATCTCTCTCTCTTTTCCTCCCTCTGTCTCCCCGCACCTCTCTCTCTCTCTCCCTGTTTCTGTCTGTCTCTCTCTCCCTCTCTCTCTTTCTCTCTCCCCTTCTCTCTCTCTCTCTCTCTATCTCCTTCATTCTACTGCTTTACATTAAATCTTTGCGTCTCTTGTTTACTTTTCAATGCCTTCAATTACGTTCTCTTTGGCCTAAAACGAAATTTAGTAATGCTGACATCCACATATTATGTTCATAAAATATGTACTAATACATATAATATATGTAAATATCTCTTTTATTGGTCCTATGTAACCATTCAACATTCAATGCATGTATGGTTCACATGTTTGTGTAGTCCATCTGATTAAGGTGCTAGACTGGTTCTGTGAAGAATGGATCTAGTGTGTGCATGGATCCCTGGATCCAATCATTCCAAAAAGAGCTAGTGCATGGATCCAATCAATTCAGTGGGATTGGATTTTCTCCTAAATTATTTGAGTATACAGGGTGTCCCACCAAACTTGGACACCTCAAAATACTCGGCCCCTGAAAGAGTTTTTGAAAAATAAAAAATCCTGGGGTACATGTCCTAATTATGCGGTTTCAGTCATGAAATTTTTTTTATACAGGGTGGTTCAAAAGTCAGAAATTGAGGTGTCAACTTTCGATTTTTAAATGGATCGACCTGAATTTTATTTGATAATTTTACTTCTAAATGATGTCTGAGTACTTTTTTAAACAAAAATATTACATACAGGGTGGTTTTTTTTCGACCAATTTTTTTTCTTAATCTCGAATAACTCAAGTTCCTTTAATTTTTTCGATATTAAGAATAGAAAGTGTTTTTGTAATGAAAACACGTACTTTCAATTGGCATCAAATTTTTTCTCTACAGGGTGGTTCACAAGTGAAATAATGACTTATTTTTTTTTAAAACCGAGTTTTTTTAATTTTTTATTTAGGATTAATAATTCTCGCCTAATTTTACACACTTTTTTGTAGTCATATCGAAAAACAAAACTAAAGTGTTGTACAGGGTGAGACATATTTTTTTTGCAACACCCTGTATATGGGCAGTCAAAGAGACGTAAAATTAAATAGAAAGACTAAATATGCAGGAAAAACTTCGATTTTTAATGAAATTAAAAAGTTACGGTGTTTTAACTAATATTGCCACATGGACCACCCTGTAGATATTTTCTTAAACCATCATATGGGTAGTCGAAACTGTCTAAAATTCATCGAGGAGTCCAAATCTGAATGAAAAAAACGAATTCATAAAGCCATTTTCAATTTTGTGTCTACACCTACCTACTTTTTATTTCAAGTTTTAAAATCATTCATTGTAGACATCAATTTGAAAATGGCTTCAAAATTTGTGTTTTTTACTTGTTTTTTCCGCACGATTCGAAGTCTTCGTTGAATTTTAACAATTTCGACTACCCATATGATGTTTTAAGAAAATATCTACAGGGTGGTCCATGTGGCAATATTAGTTAAAACACCATAACTTTTTAATTTCATTAAAAATCGAAGTTTTTCCTGCATATTTAGTCTTTCTATTTAATTTTACGTCTCTTTGACTGCCCATATACAGGGTGTTGCAAAAAAATTATGTCTCACCCTGTACAACACTTTAGTTTTGTTTTTCGATATGACTACAAAAAAGTGTGTAAAACTAGGCGAGAATTACTAATCCTAAATAAAAAATTAAAAAAACTCTGTTTTTAAAAAAATTAAGTCATTATTTCACTTGTGAACCACCCTGTAGAAAAAAATTTGATGCCAATTGAAAGTACGAGTTTTCATTACACAAACATTTTCTATTCTTGATATCGAAAAAATTAAAGGAACTTGAGTTATTCGAGATTAAGAAAAAAAATTGGTCGAAAAAAAACCACCCTGTATGTAATATTTTTGTTTAAAAAAGTACTCAGACACCATTTAGAAGTAAAATTATCAAATAAAATTCAGGTCGATCCATTTAAAAATCGAAAGTTGACACATCAATTTCTGACTTTCGAACCACCCTGTATAAAAAAAATTTCATGACTGAAACCGCATAATTAGGACATGTACCCTAGGATTTTTTATTTTTCAAAAACTCTTTCAGGGGCCGAGTATTTTGAGGTGTCCAAGTTTGGTGGGACACCCTGTATATGCTCACATATTAATAGCACTCTGAGGGTTAGTCGGAAGAAAAAGTCTGTTAACTTACTGACCTCAAAGCTACTCATCGAATTAACCTTACCCAGCCTGAGTGTGGCCGGGAACAGCAAGCATTACCCAGGGTTCAAATTTGAATGATCAGCCATTCAAATCTCATTATTTACTTTTCACTTTTCCAATAGGTGTACCTCATAATCTGTAACCCAGGTCAACAAGACAACGTGCAAGACTCGGAACTCTTGAGGAAGAAGTTGAGGACGACGAGGCGGATATTATTATTATTATACAGTAAAATATATACAGTAAAATACAATGAAATTATAAAGAAAAAAATAAGTAGATTGAACAAAGAAAAAAGATTAACAAAAAAGAAATAGATTAACAACCTCGCTGGACGTTGCTTAACTTCAGTGACAGAACTAAAACTGTCCTGCCTTGTTTTTAAATATTTCTTTTTTAAATTTAGTTTTCTTTTTAAATAGCTATTACCTTTTACAATAAATAAAATTTATTGCATAAAGCTGTATATTTAACCCACAATATTTGGTCTCATAATTAAATTCCTTATTACTTATTACTAATCAAATCGTTTTTTGATTGTTTATACTCATCAATTTATTTGAAATTTCGAAACTCGCTCGGAAAAACCAGAACATCCTTTTCTATGAAACTTGTTTTTGATTTTAATATCATTCAGGCACAACCCTGTCACCCAAACTTTGACACCCCTATAATTCTGCGGCCAAAAATAAGCCGAACGCGTGCAAATTCTGACCACATGAACTCATTATTAAAATAAATGCCATCGGAGGGGTGAATTTTGCACATCCGCTTGGGACATCTGGGGAATTTATTTTACATCCTGATTTGAATTGGAAATTTTGATGGATATTATTTCACCAGCAGAATCCCCGCACTTGTCAGGGATAGAGTCTCTCGAGTGGTCCGTGGAATAGCGTACGAGACTTGCAAGCACGGTGACCTGGGTTCGAATGCCGACCGGGAATAAAAATTTCTACTATGTCCAAAAAAAATTTCGGGGTCCATTCATGTGTAGCTATTTGTACGAAGAGCGACCAGTGGCAGCATTAAGAGCAAGCAATGGGTTACATTATCAAATGAGTTGACAAATATATTGTAATAATAATAACAATAACACTACAATAATAATAACAGTTTAATGCTTTGAGCATTTTTTACCACCTATGCCTCAAATTAATGAGTAAAAATCCATGTACTGGCTGGGATTCGAACCCTACGCTACCTGGATTACCAGACTAGCGCGTTAATCACTTGACTACCAGTGTACGTAGACAAGTGCTACCCACTATAGTTGTGATGTAATAACACAGAAAACACCCTACAATCCATACATAGCTGTACAAAGCATCTTTTTAATAGATCCATGAAGGCCTTAGGTCCTAAGAATACCTGAGGCAATAACTTCCCACCGGATCATTCCAATGTTCTGTTACAATAATACTGTAAATACATATTAAAATAATATATTGTTCCACAATTCTTTTTTTGTAAATATTTTGGAGTTTTTATTTCCTTTTCATTATTGATTATTTTGTATAAAAAATCAAATTGCAAAATAAATAAATAAGAAAAAATACTTAAAATTGATGGAAGCTACAGAGCATTATAAGGGTTAGTATTGCTACCATACGCGCAAAAATTGTGAATAGGGTTTCAAGGCTGTCCCTACCCTTGTTGCAAATCCCAGATTTGTTTGCTTAAATTTTTTTACAAACATATTGATAGCTGATATTGTTATACGTATAATACAATAAATCCATTTTCCAGAAGGAAATCCTCTATGTAACACAAGCACTACAACATGTGTTGTACTTAAAATAAATAACAGATGTTATACAACACAAGAAGAACATTTATTCATATGCTAATTTAAGTAGAATTTCTCTTCATAATGCTTCAAATCTCGAATTTATTTGTAAAAAAAGCAGCAAGTTTATTGAATTGAAATAAGACATTGCTCTGGAACCAAACAAAATGTCGAATTTGATCTTATTCAGCTGACAAAATTGAAAAGGAGGATTTTCTAAAGTTATTGAACTTTTTTACGTAAAAAGTCAGACGTTATAGAAATGATTCTACAACTAGATATCATACAAAGTATTGTAGGCGAATAAGATAATAAGAAAAAGAAAGTATTTGATTTTTATTTACTTATTTTTTTAGTGAACCTATTTTGGGTTCTTTCATCGCCCGCCTACACAGTTTTTTTGCAGGTTTTCATACGCTCGCCAGTATCTCCTTTAGACTGATAGTAAAAATAATTACGTAAAAATAAATATTATATTATTACGTATACAGGTGTCCAAGTTTTTTGTGTAGAAATTTTCAGAATCAGTTCTAAAGAACACTCTAAGACGAAAGAAAAAATGAACGAAAGAAAGAACGAACGGAAGAAAGAACGGAAGAAAGAACGGAAAAAAAAAGGAACGAAAGAAAAAACGAACGAAAGAAAGAAAAAACGAAAGAAAGAACGAACGAAAGGAAGAACGAAAGAAAAAACAAACGAAAGAAAAAACGAACGAAAGAACGAAAGAAAAAACGAACGAAAGAATGAACGAAAGAATGAACGAAAGAAAAAACGAACAAAAGAAAGAACGAAAAAATGAACGAAAGAAAGAAAGGGAGAGAAAGAGAGAAAGCAAGAAGAGAGAGAGAAAGAAAGAAAGAGAGAAAGAAGAAAGGGGAAAATAAACCGGACAGGAAGAACGGGGGAACACAGTGGGACGGATTGGGAAGGAAAAAAGTAAAACCTTTTAAAAGAAGAAAAAAATTGTTTCCAGAAAGAAAAATTAAAAGATTTTTTTTTTATCATCAGAGGAAAAAAAAATAACTCCCCTGGGGCAAATTATGCAGCTAGGACAAAGGGGAGGGGGGAGGAGGTGTTCAGATAAGAGGTAGGGAGGGTGGGGGAGAGGGGTGTTCAGGTGGGAGGCAGGGAGGGAAAGGGACTTTTCAGACTTATATTCTGGCAATGTAAACAAACTAGGTACAATATGGTTTTGTGTTGGTACCTATGTAGCTAATGTAGCTATGCATGAAGTACAATGTACAATTGTACATATACTACATACATAGGTACATTTAGTACATTATCTGGTTTCTTTTATGTTTGAGTGGACTTTGTTCTGTGTTTTTTATTCGTATTTGAGAATTTTAGGTATGTTCACCTCCTTCACATAGGAAGAGAGGCGTGATGACATGTCTGACCAGTTGGTTTTTTACCTATTGTTCTTTTTTTGACATCGCTATCAACTGTATTTCATGCGGTGCTCTGGCGTGATGATCCAGTTCAACGTTTCACAGCGTTTATCTATTAGCCACGAGCATACTTCTTATGTATGCATCCGCCATCTCGATACGGATTTACGAGCATACAAGAAGGAGAACGGATGAAGATAAATAGAAAAAATATAAATAAATAAAAAGATAACAAATAAAATAGAATGTGTTTCTGATCTTTGAGGAACTCTGAGAAAGTTTATAAAATAAATGAGGAGCGGGAGGGGGGTCAATATTAAGTAGAGGGGGGAGGAGGTATAATAGAAAGAAAAAATAACCATGCACTGGTAGTCAAGTGGTTAACGCGCTAGTCTGGTAATCCAGGTAGCGTAGGGATCCGTTGGTTCGAATCCCACCCAGTGCATGACTTTTTCTTTAGAAAATAGAAAGTAGGAGAAGGAGGGGGAGAATCAGAAGGGATAAGAGAAATAAGGAGGAGTAGGAGCAAGAGGAATAATAGGAAGGAGGAGAGTCAATATTAAGTAGGAGGGGGAGAAGGAGAGATAATAGAAAGAAGGAGGAGGAAAATTTAACGAGGAAATGAGTAAGGGAAACAGGAGAAGAAGGAGAGATAGAGGAGGAGGAAGAGGAAGAGAGGAGAAGAAGTAGGGAAATGTGATGGGGAATAGAGGGAAAACAAGTAGAGGAGTAGAAATAGAAATAGGATGAGGAGAAGAGTAGGAGGATTAATTGAAAGTCAGAGGGAAAGGAGGAAGAGAAGAAGATGAAGAAATAGGGTGAAATAGAAACTAGGAGAGAAAGAAGAGAAGGATGACGAATACAAAAGAGGAGAAGAAGGAAAGGAATATAGAAAGTAGGAAATATGAGGAAATGAAAAAGAGAGAATTAGAAAGATATTATGAGGGGAAGGAGAAAGAAAAGTAAGAGAAGGACGATATGAGAAGAGGAAAGAAGAGGAGAGGAAGGGAAGGAGGGGTAATAGATATGAGGAGATGAGGCAAATAGAGGAAGGAGCTGATGGAAGCAAATCTTTAGCACACAAAGATAACAGTTTTGAACATTGTGTAGAAAAATACTGGGGAGAGTGAATAAGACATGAGAGAGAGATTAAAAGAAAGCGAAGAGTGGAAAAGAGAAAGAGAGAGTGTGTGTGAGAGAGAGAGAGTAAGAGAAAGAAAGAAAGGAAGAGAGAAATATAGAGAGAAAGGTTGAGTGTGAGAAAGGGAGAGAGAGAGAGTAAAAGAAGTGAAGGAATAAAGGGTCATGGAATATGAGAGCGAGAGAGAAGGTCATGGAGATAGAGAAAGTAGGAGTTAAAATGAGAAGATTGGGATGGAAACAAAATAAAGAGAGAGAAGAGAAAGCAAAGAAGACAATGTCAAAGGAAGATTAGAGATAAAAGGAAGGAAGAGACGAGAGAAATGATGTTGAGGTAGAAGTGAGGTAGGAATTGGCTAGGAGTGGGGGTAGTAAATCAAATGTCTGATTCGATTTCAACGAGACGTGCCTGCAATACTCGATGCCGTTCCTCTTCCTCTGGGTATGCAACCCGACACATTCAGGTGTGTGGAGTGTTGCAGATTGCATTATAATTTCTGTAGACATGCTTTCAGTGCGCTCTGTGTTTTGCTTACTATGCAACACGCATTGCTTATCTAGCCTTACCCAACCAGATAATCTCAATTTTGTGGTTGGTTACAAAATATGGGAATGTTTGATGTAATCATACATACACGTATTTAATGATTTGTAATCATAGGGGACTTCTTGACTTTAGCCAACAGTGTAAATAAATTACTCTTCTACTGGGTATTTATTATGCAAATGTAGTATTATTTCAAATCTAATATTAGAAATGCTGTATGACATACATACAGTGTATGTATACCATCAGGAAAGGTGGGTTTTTATTGGGTGGAAATCCCACACCCCAGGTTAAGACCTGGGGTGGCTTTAAAAGATTTTTCCCGGCCTTTCCGGGCGCTTTCAATTTCATAGCAACAGAATACTTTGTAGTCATATAGAGAAATTAGTAAATGGAGACATTCTAACTTCGGAGGTAAAAATCTGTCCCCTAACCTAACAGACCATCCAATATGGCTACCGTTATTACCATCAAAAGAATATAACAATAATGTTTATATACATACATGTATATATAATATATATATACATACATGTTTTTGTCTTCTGCGTATACCTTTAAACTGTTGTACTTTTTAGGAAAGAAAAAAAAAAGTTGTTATTGTTTTGATTTCATCTGTGTTACAAAGATGGCCGATTTTAGGGGACAGGTTTGATCCATTAAGAGCTCTCCATTCACTTATTTGTCCATATGTAGTAAGTTTCAAGCTCTGAGCAACAAGTCGCTGGAAATCTGTCTAGAGCTTTTGGACACGACAAAAACACGAGAAGGGTAATAAAACTCGAGAACAATAACTCATCTTCTCCCAGCGCTCTCTCACGTCACTTCTCACTCAATTTAACACCATCAGGAATGTCCTCAGCTTCTTTTAGCCTGATTTCCCCCGGGTCGGGTTGTCATTTCGGTAAAAACTCTTAGAGATGTTTCTTTTCTTCTAGATTGGTCGTGGCTCATTCTTTTTCTTACGGTAAATGAATGAATCACTCTGGGACGCTGTCGTGACAAACCGTCATCTAGCGTAACGATCTACTTTGTTCAGGTCATAGAGGTAGAAAATGTAGAGACGTCATGTCAGGTGATGAGATATGCATAGAGGAAGAATACGTGTAGAGACGTCATGTCAGGTGATGAGATATGCATGGAGGAAGAACATGTGTAGAGACGTCATGTCAGGTGATGAGATATGCATAGAGGAAGAACATGTGTAGAGACGTCATGTCAGGCGATGAGATATGCATAGAGGAACAACATGTGTAGAGACGTCATGTCAGGTGATGAGATATGCATAGAGGAAGAACATGTGTAGAGACTCATGTCAGGGTGATGAGATATGCATAAGGAACAACATGTGTAGAGACGTCATGTCAGGTGTGAGATATGCATAGAGGAAGAGCATGTGTAGAGACGTCATGTCAGGTGATGAGATATGCATAGAGGAAGAACATGTGTAGAGACGTCATGTCAGGTGATGAGATATGCATAGAGGAAGAGCATGTGTAGAGACGTCATGTCAGGTGATGAGATATGCATAGAGGAAGAACATGTGTAGAGACGTCATGTCAGGTGATGAGATATGCATAGAGGAAGAATACGTGTAGAGACGTCATGTCAGGTGATGAGATATGCATGGAGGAAGAACATGTGTAGAGACGTCATGTCAGGTGATGAGATATGCATAGAGGAAGAACATGTGTAGAGACGTCATGTCAGGCGATGAGATATGCATAGAGGAACAACATGTGTAGAGACGTCATGTCAGGTGATGAGATATGCATAGAGGAAGAACATGTGTAGAGACGTCATGTCAGGTGATGAGATATGCATAGAGGAAGAACATGTGTAGAGACGTCATGTTAGGTGATGACTGTGATGAGGAAGAATGAGATATACATAGAGGAAGAACACGTAGAGACGTCTCCTATCAGGTGAAGTGATGAAATATTTATAGAGGAAGAAAAATATAGAGATGACTTGTCACGTGAATTGATGAGAAAAAACTCATCATATTTGGTTCAGGCGAAGTCACTTTTATGAAAATCACTGTAATAAAAATTATTAATTCTTGGGACTCGAACCACCGTCCTCCAAGCTACGAGTCCACTGCTTAACGATTAACCTGCACAGGTTGGTGAAAATAATAATGTACCTACTAAGTGATTGGTTGGGTAGAAGAGATTGCCAAAGGCAAGAACCTCGCCCCTTAGTTAAAACATATGTATATTTTTTTTTCTTCATTTTTTTTTTAATTGAATATTTATTATTTTATTTTTTCTTCATTTTTTTCTTGTTTTACTTCTTCTTATATTGTGTACTAGCGGGTTACACCCGCCGCTTCGCCAGCCATCAAAAAAACAAGTCACCCAACACACCCACCCACACACCACCCAAATCCCACAAAACCACACAGCACACACACCCACACAAACACACCACACACACACCCACACACACACCACACACACACACACACACAACACACACCACACACACACACACACACACACCACAAACACACACACCACACACACACACCACACACACACACACCATACACACACACACCACACACACACACACACACCACACACACACACACACACCACACACACACACACACACACACACACACACACACACACACACCATACACACACACACCACACACACACCACACACACACACACACACACACCACACACACACACACACACACACACACACACACACACGCACGCCCCACACGCACGCCCCACACGCACACCACACCACACCACGCCACACACACACCACACCACACCACACCACACCACACCAAACACACACACACACACACACAAAATGTCATTTAGGTTTGAAAAAAAACCTGAATATTTTTTGTCGCCCATTTATTTTCTGGTCTTCCCCGGCGTAGCTCAAGAATGGCTCATCAGAATTTCGCGATCAATATGTCAAATGAAAGCCTAAACCCTTGCCTAAAACTTTTTTGCTCTGAGTTGATAGGTCGTCACTTCAAATTTCGAGAAAAAATGTCATTTTGGTCAAAAAACGTGAATATTTTACATGTTACCCATCCATTTTTTTACCTTACCTGGCGTAGCTCAAGAACGGCTCATCAGAAATTCGCGATCGATATGTCAATTGAAAGCTCAAACCCTTGCCTAAAACTTTCTCGCTTTGAGTTGATAGGTCGTCGCGACAAATTTCTAGAAAAAATGTGATTTTTGTCAAAAAACGTGAATTATTTTTGCGTCACCCATCCATTTTTATCCTTACTCATTGTAGCTTAACCTCAGGGAGATATAATCTAGCCTAAAAGAATTTCCTGATCCAAAGGGACCTATGTGCAAAATTTCAGGTTTCTCGGTCAAACGGTGTGGATTTGTATAAAGAACATACATACACACATACATACATACAGACAGCTTTCTTTTATAGATATAGATTAAATTGTAATTATCTGTGTTGTATATATGTCCATATTCATAAAGTGTTAAATAATAATAATAATTATAATAATAAAAAATTGAGATGTTTAACAACACTCCTAAAAATCCCATCACCTGAATTATGCATAATACCTTGAAACCCATTTAAAATACTGCCTATTTAATTTATTTCAAGAGAGAAAATAAAATTATCTGCCTAAAAAAATTCTATTAAACATCTCAACTCCGTACAAATGGTAAGTACTTCAATAAAATTCTGTGAGAAACGACTCGAAACTTTTCGCAAGTAGACCTTGGAAAATTGCCCCTAGATCCTCTTTTATTGTTATTAAATTATGAATACTCCATCTCGTACAAGATGTTCTCACATTGTACCCCGGGCAATTTAATTATGCTGAAAAAAAAAAAAAAAAAAAAAAAAATGAAACAAAATGAGAGTCCAAGAAGAGGAATGGGGAAGATTTCGAGTGGAAATCTTTGATGGCCACCTTTGTCTGGCCTTTGCTTTAATGTTGCTTTCTTTCTATTGTCTTTTTACATTGGAGGTCTTTGGAGGTCATTTGAAGCCGGGGTTTTGCCCTCCATGACAGGAAAAATCACACGTAAACCTCACCGCTCCTGGGTTGTGCCAGGAATAGCAAGAAATCAGGAGGTCACCTAGCAAGTCCCAAGTCCTAACCTAGCTGACCACTACTTAACGTTTTGCCTATAATTCTGCCACTGGTCGCTGCTCACATTAAAGCAGCTACTCATTTTTCCTCCCGAGGTGTGAGTGGACCCCGTTTCCTGTTCACACAAGTTTTCTTCTCGTTCAGTATAATTATTATAAAATTTATTATGGTTGCAATAAAAACTGTGCAATAATGACTTATTATTATAAAAAATAATACAATAATGATAATAATAATTAAAAAGCAAACTTAGCACTCCAAGAGGAGAAGAGCATCATGCTAATTTTATCTCTCTCATAATAATTTTCCCCATCACATGGTGCTTGAGAGAGAGAAAAATTCCGCCATAAAGTGTGGAATTAATTAAAAAAAAGAAAGGGAATCGAGCTAGATAGAAGTGTCGTAAAATTTAATGAGCCAACAATATGTTGAAATGTAATGGGGGGTGCCAACAGAAGAGGTGCGCCATTAAAAATAATAAAAATTCGTACCAACGAGTCAGAAAAAAATTCAAAAATGTGGAAAATTCTGAGAGAGAGAAAAAAAAGGTTTTATGAGTCTTGTATGATTATTTCGACGTCCAAAATGTTATGTACATGCCTCAACCCTTGAAAAAAAAGAAGATCACAACAACAACAAAAAGATTTGAGCCATAAAGCAAAAACGTGACACATAATTCTGGTATTCTTTTCCTGTCATATCAAAACCACGTTGGTGTTTCGTTTGTGAGACATCAGTAACATACTCATTTATAAAATCACTTTAAATTTTGTGAGGAACAGTTTTAACTGTTGGAACTGAACTACTTCCCTAAACTACTTCTCTGAACTACTTCTAGGATACTCAACTGTGCCCATGGGCGCACTAAGGGGCGTGCTGTACTAAATCTACTTTTCAGTGTAGATTTAGTAAAGCAAGTTTGAGTAGTTGTGACATCATGAAAGTGATAAACACAAATATGATAAATTTTTTTTAATGATTTCGAACGGTATTTAAAAAATGTAATTTGGGCAACCCTCCTCAACAAATTCCTCCGTACGTAATTTGCCGGAAGCTGTACTTTTAAGAGCCTCAATATGATCAGGATTTAAATTTAGACAAAGCCAAACTCCTTCAAGCCAAAGTTTCAACCAATCACAGTGCACTATAGCCCGAGTTAAGGGATAGTATCCACATACATCAAAACTGTTTCATAATTTAGACCTAAATCGTCACCCACAATTTGCAACGTTTTCATATTTTGAAGATATCAGAAGTTGGTTTTCTTCGTTGCCACGAAACAGGTACTGTAGACGCTTGTGATCTGTGTTGTAGCCTGCCCACCCCGTAGTATGCCTCCCCTCTGATGGGCGAGTAGTGACATAATACTTCACATTTAGGTGCTGGGTCAACGCGAGCGCACCGGATGGTGACCCTTACAAACAACTGTAACCAAATTTTGAATACAAATTTTTGTCGAACTCGGGAACTTCCGCATGGCAAGTGAGTGCTTAACTACTGAGATATTCGTGCGCTCGAATCAGAAGTTGGTTGGTAGGTATAGTTTTCATTTTCATAAAGTAAATCATAGCTCAAAGCTCATTCTGCTAAATTTAGGTCGAAATTATTAGACAAAATTGAGCTCCTAAAAATCTAGACTAGCTCCACAGAGGTATTACAAAAACGTCTACCTATTTCTTTCGCCCTTAAAAAAAAAAAAAAAAAAAAAAAAACACCTAGAACCTTTGGGTTGTGAGTCTGCCTGTATGTCTCTTATCTTTATCAAGAGCTCATACATCAGCTACAATTTTGTTTTTTTCGTTCAGCAGATGCGATAACGCTCTCCGCATGGCGAGGTTTTCACTCAAAGTGTTTATCGGCAGCAAATAGAATCAGCACTTCAGGGCGAAACAGTTTGCACTTATTTTAAAAACATGAAACACGTTCTTCCTTTTTATGTAACCTTTTCCTTCTCCCCTCTCTTCCTCCTCTATTTTTCTCTCTCTCCCCTCTTTTTTTCTTTCTCTTTCTTTCCTCTTCCTCTTCTTTATTTGTATTCCTGTCACTCTCTCTCCTCTTCCTTCTTTTTATTCGTCTTCCTGTCTCTCTCTGTCTCCTCTTTTATTTTCTTATCCCGAAAAGTACACTAGTACTTCATGGCAATATAAAAATGTATATTCAAAAGATAAAGAAATAAAGATCATTATTATTATTATTACTGTCATACCTATTTCTCCAGCAGCTAGATTGATAAGGCATATCGGACTTGTAACCTGAAGGTCGGTGGTTCAACTCCCATTTTTGGTATATAAAAAAATACCAGCGTGAGTTTGAGTTGTTGAGACATCGCGAAAGTCATTAACACAAAAAAATGAAAACTATTATTACCAGTTCTTTTCTAAAAGAGTTTAAACCACTAAAAAGATGAGAGTCGAACAAACCCAAAAACTAAATGGACTATGACTGGCACCGACTATCAAACGGTCCTTAAATTCAGGCAAACGACATAACTGGGCTATAAGTTCTCTTGTAATAGTGTGACGATGATAGTAATAAAACCATCGCTTAATAGCTTTTATTGCTCATATTATCTATCAATATTTTCACACCATTCGTTCTCCTATAAAATGCTTTTATCGCGATGGAAAGGAGAGAGATATAGGAAGCGAAATAGTCAGAAAAAAACTTGTAAAAGGAGGGAAAGAAAACTAAATCAAAGCTCCCTTCCTCCAAAAAAAGAAGAAAAAAACATTGCGCCTTACCATTTTGACCTAATCTTCCTCACCCTTCATTTCAATAACTAGTTCATTACAACATGAAACAAATTACGCTCTAAATCTTTCCAATAACCTGCGAGCTTTGTTGTAAAGTCAATCAGAATGAACCATTATGTAAAGGATTGGCAACATTTTTTTTTTTTTTTTTTTTTTTTTTTTCTTTATTTGTTACATTACTACATACATTCACAAATATAATTATGGCAAAAAATGTATTTTTAAACAACCCTGTCAGCTGAAAGCTGGTGGCGGGTGTTTATAAAATATATAAAAAGAAATATATTGGTTTCTTTGAAAACTAAAAAAGGAGGGGAAAGAGGAAAGAAATATTATAATACATATAAAAAAAAACGAGAAAATAGAGAAAAAGAGGTAAAGATGTAAAGTCCAATAAAACGTAAATGGAAGAAAAAGAAATATCTCGTTATGGTAAAGAAGTGTGGAAAAAAGGAAGAAGAAAGAAGAAATGAAGGAGAAAAGAAAAAAAAAAAAGAAAGAAAAAAAAATAGTGTTTCTATTTTATATTGATCATAGTAGATATTCGTAATTATGAAATATTAAATAGGTGCATCTCATCATAATTAATAATTAAATATATACAAGTTATACATCTCTTGTATAAATAATAATTAAAATTATACAAGTCTCATGGAAAAAAAAGGTTTATATTCAGGTTATTGGCAATAGATCATTAATATTTATATTTCTATGTTTTAAATATTCTTTTATTTTAATTTTAAGTGATATATTAAAGTTTTTCAAATTTTTTATCTCTGTTGGTATTATATTTAATATTTTTTGTCCGAGGTAATAAAAGTGACGTTTGGTAAGTGATTTATGTATTAGTCGAGTTTCTGTCTGTCCGTGTTGTCTTGTTCGGTACATGTTAGTGTTGGTTGTCCAGTAATGTTCATATTTTAGAGAGTAGATTATTAATTTGTACAGGTATAGGTCTTTTAAAGGAAGTACGTCTAGGTGTGTGTAAAGGTCATTGGAGTTGTGTTGTCTGTCTTTTCTTAAAATTATTCTCAGTATTATATTTTGTGCTCTTTTAAGTGGTTCAATAACATTATTATATGCACCTCCCCAGGATGAAATACAATATTGAATTAGGGATTGCACAAAAGCAAAATATATAAGCCTGAGAATATTTTCATTACAAGTTTTAGTAAAATTATTAAAAATGTACATTAGATGTCTAAGTTTAGTTTTAATGTTGTTAGTGTGGTATGTCCATTTTAAGTGTTGATCTAGTTCTATTCCCAAGTATCTAACGGTAGATTGTTTTTGTAGTTGTGTTAGTTGATTTTGTTCTGTTTGTAAGTTAAGTGTTTTTTGTGGTGGAGGTTGTCCTGTTGATGTTATTGAGAAGGTCATGTAATTTGTTTTTTGTAAATTCAGTTGTAATGACATAGATGAATACCAGTTGTTAATGTGCGTTAAGTCTTGTCTAGCAATATTAAAAGTTGAGTCCCAGTCTGTTCCTTCATAGCATATGCATGTGTCATCAGCGTAACAAAATACTTTTCCTTTACTTATTTTAGGGATGTTATTTATATAAATGTTGAATAGGATACTTCCTAAAACAGATCCTTGAGGGATTGAAAATTCGTTACATGTAATTGTGTCAGACAGGTGGTTATATAATTTAACTTTTTGTTTTCTATTTTTAAGATATGATTGAAACCATTGTAGAGCTTTTTCTTTGATTCCTATATTTATTAGTTCTTTGATGAGAATTGTATGGTCAACGCTATCATAAGCTTTTTTCAAGTCTAAAAATGTGGCAATTATTTTTTTATTGTTATCTATTTGTTTGTGTAAATACGTTGTTAATTGCAATAAAGCATCTTCTGTTCCTGTATTTTTTTTGAACCCGAATTGTTGGTCATTTATAATATTATTTTTTTCTAGATAGTGGTCAAGTCGTTTTTGTACAATTTTTTCTAATATTTTGCCCACATTTGACAAAACAGCAATGGGACGATAATTTTGTAGGTCTGATTTATTACCTTTTTTGTGTATTGGAGTTACAATAGCTGTTTTATATATTTCTGGAAAAACTCCTTGTTCAAGACTTAAATTGAAAATATGAATAAGGGGTTCAATTATGTGTGGAAAGATTCTTTTTAAAGTGGTAACAGATATTCCATCATAGCCTGAAGCACAATTGTTTCTTAATTTCATCAAAATTTTATGAATCTCATTTCCATTTGTGTTAGTGAAAATATTTAAACTATCATTTGTATTGGTAATTAAGTTTTGATTTGTTAAAATGTTAGTTGTGTAGTCTCTTGTTTTTTCTTTAATTTCATTTGATAGATTTAAACCTACATTGCAGAAATAATTATTGATATGGTTTGCTGCTATGACTTTATGTTCTTTGCAATCAATGGTCTTATC
Source organism: Bactericera cockerelli (assembly GCA_024516035.1). NCBI lineage: Eukaryota > Metazoa > Arthropoda > Insecta > Hemiptera > Triozidae > Bactericera > Bactericera cockerelli. Next base: position 46,030,569 of record CM044956.1, read on the forward strand.
GTTAATTATAATATTTCTTATATTTGGTGCTTTATTTTTTTTGGTATGGTAAATATTATGAATAGTTTGCCACAATTTTCTAGGGTCATGTATATTTTGATTAATTTCAAGTTTAATGTGCTCTTCTTTAGCTTTTCTAGTACATGATGTAATTATATTTTTAACTTTTTTATAATAGTTTTTCAATGTTTCATTGTTTGGGTATTTTTTTATTTGACCAGCAAGTTTATCACGAGTTCTAATTGATTTGATTAAACCAGGTGTCATCCATGATTTTAGAGGTCTATTTTTAGAGTTATACTTGATAGTTTCAAAGCAAGAATTCACTATTGATAATAGTTTTGAAGAAAAAATGTCAGCACTTTTATTTACATCACTTAAATTTGTTACTTGTTGCCAGTTGAAATTGCATAGTTTAGAATTTAATAAGTCATAGTTTAATATTTGTTTTAAAATTTCATTATCATCATTAATATTTTTTGTTATATTTGTGTTGTTTTCGATATTAATATTTGCTAGCGTTGAATAATGATCTGTGATAGTTGTGTGTATGATAGTAGTTTTTAGGTTTTCAATGTCTGATGTACGTAAAGGTTTAAACATAATATGATCAATGCATGTTTTTGTTCCATAAGTAATATCTAATCTTGTTGGTTCAGTTATGCAAGGTATGAAATTCTGTTGTATTAAGGTATCTAAGTAGTGTTGTCCTATTTCATTTATGTTTTGTGAAAGTATGTTAATATTAATGTCACCCATAAGTATATAGTTGTGTTTTTCTGTACAATGTGTTGTTAAATATATTTCAAGCTCATTAATAAAATTATTTACATTACTTTCTCCGGTTCTGTAGAGTGCTAGTACTGTATATATTTTAGAATTTAAGTGTAAATCTATTTTTAAACAATTCGATTTTTCAATATATATTTGTTCAACATTTGATATTAAGCTTGTTTTTATAAATATAGCTACACCTGAATTTTTATTTATTTGTTGATTTGTGTGATGAAAATCAAATCCTGGTATTTTAAAAGAATATGGAAGATTAGTGTCATAATAGGTTTCAGAGAGAATTATAATATCAATATTATTCATGTTCTTACTAAAGTTTAATAAGAAATTGTCGAGATTTTGACGCATACTTCGAATATTAGTGTGCAAAATATTAAAGCCTTTGTTTAGATTTAAAAATTGTTCTAGTTCATCTATACTAGTACATGTGTTTTGATCAAATATATTATCTGGTATTGTATTTATTATTTCCATTTATTTTTATGTATGGTTTTAAGAAATGTAAATATATATTTAATAATAATGTATGTGAAGTATAAATGATGAGATGTACCTATAGTTAAACGAGAGAAATATTGTTGAGTGATGTAAATATAAATTGATTCAAAGATATTAAATGAGTGATAAATAAAGGAGTAGAGAGATATTGATGAGTTGGGACTATGTAGAAAAGAAAGAGAGGAGTGAAAAGTTAATAGATGAAGAAATGGTAAAACTGTTAGGAATGGAAAGGAAAAAAACACGAGTGAAGTAAATAAATGGTAAAATAAATAACAAAAAAGAAAATTTAACAAAAAGAACAAAAAATAGGATGAGGGGGAGGAAGATAAGTTAAATAGTGGGAGTAGAAGTTGCAGAAGCATAGGATTCAAGAAATGGCTTGAGATGTTGGGTACTGGCGATGCGGATTGGAGAGGACATGTCATCCCTCTTGATGTAGATGTTCCCGTCCCTGGTCCAGGTTGATTGAATCTGCTTCTTCTTTACTAACATCCTTGTTTCATAAAATAGTTTTTTTCGGTTGACTGTTAGGTGGTCGCTTACATATATTTTGTTGTTGCTTTTGTTTTCCAAGGGCATTGAATCACAATTGAGTTTTTGTTTTCTTGTTTTTATAATGAATTGATTTCTCATTTGACGATTTGTAAATTGAACGATGATGGGTTTGGGTGAGATTTTTGATGGTATTCTATGAGCTGCTTGTATATCTATATTGAAACTAATGTCCATCCCTACTTTCTTACCGATAGCACAGACGATTTTCTCCATATTTTCTCCATCATGTTGTGGGACGTTACCGATCTCCACGTTCGATCTTCTCATGTACTGTTCTACTTCATCCAGACGCGATGTGAGAATTTTATTTTCTTCTATTAGAATCTTGTTGTTTTCAGTGATGGTTTCAATTGTATTCTGCTGTTTTTCTATTATTTTCTTCAATTCTTCGATTCCTATCTCGATCGCATTCTTTACAGTTTCTTGAATTACAATTTTCATGCGAATTTCCATACTTTTCATGAGTTCTTCTTTTTCCACAATCATAATGCTTTTGTTGTAAATTTAAAGAAAGGTAATAATAAGGTGTATAGTATGTTAGAAATAAACTTTATAGTATGTAATTTGTGTAAATCAAACGAAATTTTGGAAAGTGTAAAATTTATTTTTATAGAAATTCAATCGGAGAAAATTTCGGGAGCTTTCCAGAGAGAGATGTTGCTCCGTTGAAAGTTGGTTGGCTTTGAGAATGGAAAAACATTGAGAATGGAAATGCATACGTACAAGTCTGTTCTAGAAAGCGGACATTGCACCCCGAGGAAATGTACAATGCTGTAAATAGAAAGCACAAGATGAAGTTTTTTCAGCGAATAATACATATATCTATCCATCTACAATGAAAAGAAGAAGATGCAATGTAAACATCGGTCCAGCAGTTTTACTTTGTAATTCCATTAGAGAAAACTTCTTTTCTGTCTAGTTTCTGCCATGCTTTGCGGCGTTTCCGAGATATCAACGTGGATAAAGGCAAAGGACTTTCACGTGCCCTGTTGTCTAACAGCTGTAGAGTACAATCTAACTGTAGAGTATAAACGAACAATAGAGTATAATCTAACAGTAGAGGTTAGCTGATGGCATGGATACTCAGAACCAATACCTGCTGATGAGAGCAAATAAGCTCTGAGCAAGTGTCCAGTCGCCCGCTCCAGAAAGCACTCTCTACGCACATATTCTCCTTTTCAACCGTCACACAACGCATTCTGATTGGTCAATTTGAACGCAATAACCAATCAGAATGCGTTGTGTGACGGTTGAAAAGAAGTTTTGGGATTTTGAGAGTGGAGCACAGCACACACTAAGGGCCCAATGTGGCTGAGGTGTATGGGCAACCCAAACCTATAAGAAGACTTATTGGCTTTATGAAATGAGAGTGGAGAGTGTTTCTGGAATGGGCTACTGGTATGTTCAGCTATTCTTGTACATCTATTCGAACTTCTCACTTTTCTGTTCATACTGAGTGCATACTTAAGTGCCAACTTAATAAAACCGGCTACGAAATGAAAATGGAATAGAATTTATAGAATGGAATAAGTGCAACACTTTCCTTTATTGCACTTTGCATTCTTCATTGCAGGAGTAAGTTATTGCACTTTGCAAGTTTTCATTCATCATCACAGGAGTAAGTTAATTCACTTTGCATTCTTCATTGCAGGAGTAAGTTATTGCACTTTGCAAGTTTTCATTCATCATCACAGGAGTAAGTTAATTCACTTTGCATTCTTCATTGCAGGAGTAAGTTATTGCATTGATCATGGCAGGAGTAAGTTATTGCACTTAGCATTGATTGCAGGAGTAAGTTAAATTAATTTAAAGTTAACGACCGAGTTAAGTTAACCGGGAAGCAGTAAATTACCCGAGTTCCGTGTATCAGAGCTGCTTTTATTATTTCTATTCTAGTAAACTTTCTTCGGGATATTTTATATCTTCACCCTCAATAATTCCTGTTCCTTATTCTTATACAAGTGTTTATTATTATTATTTAAATCTTGATTAGGATTACACTGTTATATTAAGTAACTAGCTAAATCCCACAACTTTGTCGCCGTTGAGGTTATTGTCCGTGACATTGCCCGTGGCCAGGACAATCTCTTCCACCCAACCCTTTATATTTTCCTCTTATTTATACTTCATCGGTATATTTCTTGAAATCATTCCCTTTTCTTATTCTCTTTTCCTTTTATTTTTCCTTAATTTTTTTTTTTTAAATAAGATTTTAATGTTGCATTCAGAATAAAATTAATATCTTTTCAGCAACTAAGTGTTTGATAGTTAAAATTATTGAAATCATACTTGGCTGACCGATCACCTGAACCCTGCTGGGTGTTGCCTATTGCCTAACTTCGGAGATATCACGGAAACTGGTGTATTAAACGTGCATTTTTAAACTCTATACATGCTTCCATAGTCAATTAGCTTTTAACAGCTGTTTAAGTGTATAGGTTATGTTCAGTACAACTTCTCACTTGTTGTTTTAACTGAAACTGACTGATTCACTGATGTAAATGTTTTATGCAGCGCCCCAGAGTCTGTCTACAAAGGGCTTTCAGGTATAATGTGTAGACGAGTGAAAATTAAAATTTGCAGACAGGTAAAATAAGCCGTTCGCGGCTTCATACGCTTCTGCAGTGCAATAGGGTCTCATAGTTGTTTACTTTATTATTTACCGTAGGAGGAAAAATTATAATTTGCAGAAGATGTTGCTTCGCACATTTCGGCAAGGTTCAAAAGGAATTTTAGATTGCCGTCATCACAGCAGAAAGCGGCGGAGGAATCGTCTGAACTCATTAGCCAAATTCTGGGAGCCATCTATCTGAAGGGGATTATACTGTCAGGGAGGGAGGGAGAAAGAACAGAGAGAAAGAGAAAGAAAGAGAAATAAAGAAAAGGAGAGAGAGGGAGAAAGGGAGAGAGAAGGAAAGGGAGAGAGAGAAAGAAAAGGAGAGAGAGGGAGTAAAGGAGAGAGAGGGAGAAAGATAAAGATGAAGAGGACTTAATGACTTTCTTGGTGCTATTTTATCAGGGTCAGGATTTTAGGTGGGGCAGGGGTGGGGGTGTAATCTTCGCCCTTCGCATGTTTTGAGTTTTATTGTTACTTTTATGGGCGCAAAGATTTGTAGGATAGTAGGACTGAGTGTAACTGGTCCCCTGAATTACTTTGGATTTTAAGTTTGATGTTACGGGTTTTGAGGAAATGGTTGTAATTTTGAAGGACAAGGGCTTTTGAAGGTGTCTATCGTCCTATAATAATAATAATGATAATTCTTCTTCTTTCACTTGGTCGTTTCCTAAACTTACTAGGGGTCAACATTCTCCAACCTCTTCCACAAGGTTCAGATTTCTCTGACACTCCTACTTCCAAATTTCACGGCTTTCCTCATCTGTAGATAGGCATAATAATAATGATCAATACATAAATCTGTATGTTTTATTGTATCACAATACTACTGATCCAGAAATTGTCATTATATTTCCTATCGTAATATTTTTACTTTCCTTATCGTATATTTTGTTTTCCCTTGAAAGTAGAATAATCTTTATACTAGGCCATTAAAACCTAATTTTAGCGCCTCCCTCCCTGCTCCCCCCACTGACAGACAGTACCGAGAGCGTCGATTCTATGCTCCAATACCTGAGAGCCCAAACTCGACTACATGATCTAAAATTAGGGAATCGGCGCGAACGACCTGTCTGTCGAAGAGATTAAAGCGCTTAAAAAGAAAAAAAAACCTGATTTTTTTTAGGGAAAATATAAAAATTCATTAAACTGGGCTTGGACATTACAGCTTTAGTACGAGCCCAGTTTAAGAGCAAGACAGTGGAGACGTGTCCTAATGTACCAGAGTAAGAACTCGTGTAGAATTAATGCCGGGGACATTACCGGGCGACATTAACAAAGCCCCGACATACCCCCCCTAGTACCCCCACATGCCCCCAGCCCGGAAATAACCCCTAGCACCTCCCCCATTCCCTCTCCCCCAGTGTAACGTGGCCAAAAATCTTTAGCCATTTAAAAGCAGTGGAAAATAAACGATTCTTTTCTCACGTTTTAGAAAAGCGAAAAAAAAATGTCTCGAACTGAGTTTTCGAGAACACCACTTCGTGGTTAAAAAAAGAAGAACGCCTCACTCAAAAGAATGATTATAATTAGCTAAAAATAAATGATATCAAATTTAGAACACCTTTACCTCCTCTCATTCTATTTCGCTGCACTCCTCTCTGAATTTATTCCTCTTATGTTTATCTTTCTTTATTCTTTCTAGGGGTCATCCCAAAATTGATTTCTTTTTAAATTTACTTGTTGAACGGCAATAAAACTGGCGGTCGGAGTATGATTTTTCTGAACTTGTTTGATTTGAATCGAGAAAATTACACCGCGACCGCCATTTTTTATTGCCGTTCAACAAGTAAATTTAAAAAGAAATCAATTTTGGGATGACCCCTAGAAAGGATAAAGAAAGATAAACATAAGAGGAATAAATTCAGAGAGGAGTGCAGCGAAATAGAATGAGAGGAGGTAAAGGTGTTCTCAATTTGATATCATTTATTTTTAGCTAATTATAATCATTCTTTTGAGTGAGGCGTTCTTCTTTTTTTAACCACGAAGTGGTGTTTTTGGGGGGATATCAGTTCTTTTTGTACGAAAATATAGGTTCATACACTACTAAAACACTATGAATAACAAAAGTAAATAAACTGGAAAAATATAAATGTACAAATTTGGCTTACACTCCACTTTTATTGATGTTTATTTAAAGATGTAGTTTTACCAGTAGGTATTTAATTTTGCCAAGGTTAATTTATATTTTGCTCCCCAATTCAGCCCCCTGAGTCCCCAAAGTGAGCCTAAAGGTTAATGATATTTTTTTTTTTTTTTTTTTTTTTTTTTTTTTTTTTATAGAACATAACATTGTTTACAAAAATTACAATTGAAAACAACAATACTAATGTTCACTATTATACTTATAAATAGTTTTACAAGTTATCAAAATATAAAGGGTACCTACTATCTAATGCATATATTCTACCATATGAGTGACAAATATCTCTAATTTTCTTGTTGTATGTAGTCTAAGCATTTCATCTTAAACATTTCTTTTGGCAGTGAGAATTCACTGATGTCAATGTCAAATATACACATTTGCATTTGCAATAAACACATCAGGACCTTTCATTTGGAACCCCACATCATCCGATTATTCTTAAATCGCCTAAGTTTCCCACAAGGGGGCCACCTGGTGGACCGGGTGAACCAAAAATTTATAAATTTGCAATCAGCCCATCAAGACCTTTGATTTCATACCCCACGTGATTAGATTATTCTTGATTAGTCCAAGTTGGCCAAAGGAGCCCACAAAGGGACCAACCGGTAGAACAAAACAACCAATAAAAATATATAAATTTGTAATCAGCCTATCAAGACTTTTGATTCTATACTCCACATGATTAGATTTATGTTTCAATGCTAATTCGACCTCGAAGCCTCCCATGAGGGACACTAGAAGACATAGATTTACAAATGCCGAAGAAACTTGCAGTCACCTTATCAAGACCTCACGAGTTGTGAGTGTACCCCGGACATCCATGGACAGAGAAAGAAAACTGCCCTGATGGGGATCGAACCCAAGTCACCGTGTGTGCAAGCCTAGTACACTGGCCACTTGGGCAAGGTCACTATTTTGTCACAACTTTTAGTGAGTAACATCGACATTTCAAGAGCTAATTCATCATATTTTATCTCCATCTAACCAGCATGATTGTCCAAAATAAATATTGTAATGCCGCCACAGGTCATTGCCCAGTTCTACAACTACTACTATTTTTCTCGCGAGGGTTATGGGGTCATCAGGATGAAATATAAAGAGCGGAAAACAGAACAACGTTAAGCCCAATTTAAAAAAATAGAGCTAAAAAATTTCGTCCCAGCTAGGATTCGAACCCGAGCTACCTGGGTTGCAAGTCGATCATGCTACCACTAGACAAGTTGTCTTCTGATGAAACGAGGACAGAAAATGAACTAACTAAATTAGTACTTGGAAACTTAAATATTAAAATTTTGCAGAGAGAGATCGAGGTCATCTCGGAAAATACATACTGGCCAAGATCTGACCACTAAGGATTCAAAGGTACCTACTCGCCAAAGAAAATGAAAAGGCCACCAGGTGTCATCCAGTGGACCGGATGAACGTATAAAATGAATAAATTCGGTATCAGCCCATCAAGACCTTTCATTTGATACCCCTTAAGCTTAGATTCATCTTTCAATTACCCGATTTGGGCTCCCAAAACCCGGGGTCCCCCAAATGGGCCGCCCGCTTATATTTTAGAATTTTTTTTTGGTCTGGGCTCATTGTCGTTATGTCTTGATCACTTTAGACACCTCACTTAATCTTCAATGCCAAGTTAAAGACATGAAGTCGGGTCTCAAAGGATCCGTATGAAAAAAAGTAGAAAAAAAAATTATGAATCTTTTCATGTCTTTCACGATTGTTGGGGGGTCTCGAAAATAGGGTTCCCGTTGTCCTAGGAAGTCAAACAAAGAGTCAAATCAATTTATTTTTCAACGTAGAGTCCATTTCTGCAATAAAAATCGCAATTTTTGAAATTCGTGTTGCACTTTTCGCTGGCTGAAAGTACATGAAATGCATGGGAACTATGTTTTCCGTAACCTTACACTCTGCCGGGCTGTGTCTTTCTTTGTATAGGCGTTCTTCACACCTCGGCCGAGGTGTTTGATGTATATTGTTTTAATTCTTTAAATTGTTATAGTAATTATTTGTACTGTACACATGACTTTTTATATCTAATAAAGTTTGTAATAATAATAATAAGATCAAGCTACTGAGGTTTTAATAAATAATAAGAATAATGCGGCTCTAGGCGTGCGAACTGCGTATCTGTTTTTTACCGCAACATGTACCTGGCTTGACGAGAGAAGACCCCCCCAGACTACAGCACTAGTGCGGTTGCCTCTACCGTCCCTGTCAGACGGAGCTACTGCAGCTCTCAAGAAAATTACATGAATTAAACAAAGTGTTATGAAGAGCCCTGAGAGGATTGAGCAAGTGTGAAGTTACCTCAGCTGGGCCTTTGTAGCTAATCAAATATACACACGGATGAACAGCTCTACAACTTGGTCGTAGCTTTGTGCTAATGCATGCATATGAGAGTTACCTACATTAGCGGTACACAGAATTATACCTACCTAATTATGCAAGTATACAACTATACACTCTACAATACAATACTTTGTTTATCCTGCGATAGTGAAACTACATAGTTCCTTTGCTCTCACAGTCTAAACAAAGTCTCATTTGTTGGTGTGAAGTACAAAGTATACCTGTACGCTGCTGTTTCGACCTATTACCTAATAAGTAGGTACTATCGTTAAATTGAGTCCGTAGTCTACAGATCCTGAGTTCGATCCCCGGTAGGAGAAGATTTTTCGTAGAAAATTCTGTTCCCTCCATACATATGAAGCTGGCATTTCCGGCCCTACCGAGGCTGGGTGAGGTTAATGTGGGGAGCTGGTACGATTCCCAGCGAATGGAAGGAAAAACCCCGTCCTAATCCAGGACGTTAAATCAAATAGTATCGTTGGCGTTAGGAAGGGCATCCAGCCGTAAAAATGTGCCACTCAACCATGAGGTTGAACAATGTCGACCCTGCTTCATCGGGATAAGACAGAGTAAATGAAGAAGAAGATTGTTAAATTGGGGTTTTCACGATTCGTCTCAAACTACCTGAGGTGACCTTTTTCACAACACGATTCGTCTCAAGAAAAACAAAACACGATTCGTCTCATAACACGATTCGTCTCAAAAATCGAAAATATATAATATCCCTTTCAAACTATCCCCATAAGAAAAAATTCCCTCTCGCACCAAAAAAAAAAAATCCCTATAAAATGGCGATGTTCACGATGTTATTGTTTTGAACCAGTAACAGTCATCTTTGTTATCAGTGTTTATTTGAGTGTTTGACAGTTTTTCAAGAATATAGTAGGGTTAGGGATAATACATAGAAGGCAATGCCTTAGGTTTGAAGTAGGGTTAGGTAAAATGCATAGAAGGCCATGCCTCAAGACTATAGTAGGGTTAGGTAAAATGCATAGAAGGCCATGCCTCAAGAATATAGTAGGGTTAGGTAAAATACATAGAAGGCCATGCCTCAGGAATATAGTAGGGTTAGGTAAAATACATAGAAGGCCAAAGCCTGATATGCATAGAAGGTAATTCCGTAATTTAATGTTGATTAACACTTTCACCGCCAACTGTATTTTCGACTATTTTCATTCATAGGCCAGGCGTGATTTTGATGTGGTGATACTTCAAAGTATCACTAGCCTGGGGAAGAGATTTCATGTCTACGCCAAGTGATACTTTTAAGTATCACCTTCAATTCCTGACCGACATGTTCTTGGATACTGCTAGGCCAGAGCAACACATTCCTCATGTTAAACATATAGAAAGTATTACTCACAAGTATCACCAGCGTCTTATAGAAGACTCTGTGGGTGATACTTTGAAGTATCACCATGTTCATACTAGCGCAGAGCCGGGTGATACTTCCATGTATCACCTGGCGCTGAAAGTGTTAATAAAAAATCCCTCAATATGTACCGTATTTTCTTGTCGTACTGAGACGAATCGTGTTGTTTACTTTTTTGCCAAAAAAAATATTTTGAGACGAATCGTGTGGTCATTTTTATACCTGAAATTCCAACCTTTGTAAAAAACCCTTTTTGAGACGAATCGTGATGCGCCCGTTAAATTGAGTCTTACAATATATGAGAGTATGTTCTAAGAATTGTTTTGTAGCGAAGTCTAAAAGGGTCAAATCTCAAAACAAGAAGCCTATCAGTATTTTCATGCCGAAATATACCTAGGTCATTATCAAAAATACTGGAACATTTTTCATAATTTCACGCAAAAAATAATATCACCTACATATACAGTAAAATATACAGTTCGTACTTCATTACTTTATATAATACAGTGAACGAAAAGTCCCGGAACGGATTTTTATCTTTTTAACGGCTCAAGATAGAGACTTGAATTTTTGTATGAAGTTCTGAGGTAAAATTGTCCGTTTTTTGGCGGAATTGAAATTTCTACAGAGTGTCCCAAAAGTAGTGAAACAGTTAATCAACTTTCGATAGAACCCCCTTTTTTATTTGATATCCGAAATCTACGTTAAATTCTACACATAAGTAAAGATAAAAATCGGTTCCGGGACTTTTCTTTCACTCTGTATGTAATAATAATGAAATATATACTTTGGAGGAAGACTAATTCATAATTGAAAAAAAAGAAGGCATCTTTAGAGAAATAAATTTGAAAATTTTAGTCACGAGTCTTTTTCGAGAAAAAAAATCTCAGTAATATACAGAAAGAAAAGGTCGGGTATTTTTTAAACAACTTTTTTAAACCTACTCATAGAGACGAAAATGCAAAGAAACTCCTTAATTGAAGAGAGAGGAGAGAGAGAGAGGGAGAGAAAGAGAGAGAGAGACTGACAGGCAGACAGAAAGAAAGAGAAAGAAAGAAAAAGAAAGAAAGAAAGAAAGAAAAAGAAAGAAAGAAAAAAGAAAGAAAGAAACAAAGAGAGAGAGAGAGAGAGAGAGAGAGAGAGAGAGAGAGAGAGAGAGAGAGAGAGATAAAAATATGAGGGATAGAGAAGGAAGGAGAAGACTCATAGAGACAAAGTGTAAAGAAACTCCATAATTGAAGAAAAGAAGTATGAAAGAAAAGGAAGGAGAAGAAAGAGAGAGACAGACAGAGAGAGAGGGAGGTGGAAAGATGAAGAAGAGAAATGATAAATGAGGACAAGGCTAGAAATAAGTGAAAAAGTAGGGAGAGGCAGGGTGAGAGGGAAGGGGTGAGGAAAGGTCTTGAAAATTAGGAAAGTTCATACCTCTTATTTTTAACTTCTTTTTTTGTGGGAACAAAAAACTTGAAAAAACATTTAATTAAAAAATTAGCGGCCCAACATTTTTCTGTCTATCTCATAACTCTTTTTCCTATCACAATGGAGACACGCAAACTTTTTCGGCTCCCCACATTTGCGTGATGATATTTTTTTTTTTTTTTAATGTGACCCCCGCCTTTCCCCCCAGGCTGGGGTCACATTTTTCAGACTGGAAGAGTTTGAGAGTAAAATAATAAACTGTAAAGGCAAAGTTTACTGACAATTCTTTAGTGTAAAAGGTACACTCAAATTGAAAAATCGACGAACTCGGCATTCAGAATTGATTTCTTCTCCTTCGCTCGGTACTAGTCCTGAAATATGGAATCATGATCCAACAATTCGCCTTCTAAAAGAGACGAATATACAGGGTGTCCCACCAAACTTGGACACCTCAAATTACTCGGCCCCTGAAAGAGTTTTTGAAAAATAAAAAAAATCTAGGGTACATGTGCTAATTATGCGGTTTCAGTTATGAATTTTTTTTTATACAGGGTGGTTCAAAAGTCAATTTCTGACTTTGGTCAGAAATTGACTGAAAGAGTTTTTGAAAAATAAAAAAAATCTAGGGTACATGTGCTAATTATGCGGTTTCAGTTATGAATTTTTTTTTATACAGGGTGGTCCATGCGACAATATTAGTTAAAACACCATAACTTTTTAGTTTAATTAAAAATCAAAGTTTTTCTTGCATATTTAGTCTTCATATTTAATTTTGCGTCTCTTTGACTGCCCATATACAGGGTGTTACAAAAAAATTATGTCTCACCCTGTACAACACTTTAGTTTTGTTTTTCGATATGACTAACGAAAAATGTGTAAAATTAGACGAGAATTATTAATTCTAAATAAAAAATTAAAAAAACTCGGTTTTAAAAAAAATCAAGTCATTATTTCACTTGTGAACCACCCTGTATAAAATTTTTTGATGCCAATTGAAAGTGCGTGTATTCATTACACAAACACATTCTATTCTTGTTATCGAAAAAAATTAACCGAACTTGAGTTATTCAAGATTTAGAAAAAAAATTGGTCGAAAAAAAACCACCCTGTATGTAATATTTTTGTTTAAAAAAGTACTCAGGAATCATTTAGAAGTAAAATTATCAAATAAAATTCAGGTCGATCCATTTAAAAATCGAAAGTTGACACCTCAATTTCTGACTTTTGAACCACCCTGTATAAAAAAAAAATTCATAACTGAAACCGCATAATTAGCACATGTACCCTAGATTTTTTTATTTTTCAAAAACTCTTTCAGGGGCCGAGTAATTTGAGGTGTCCAAGTTTGGTGGGACACCCTGTATTTCACAAAATCTAAACACAAGATGGGATCAGCACGAACGACAGGTTTCAAGTCTAGTTCAAGTGCTTCAAGAGAGACATGAAACTGTTTACGTTAGCCAAATTCTGATGTTTTACTTCCGAGAAATTTCTAATATTAGAAATCGGAAGTATTGTGTTTTCTTAACGAAAGTTGAACCCAAACCTACGAGTTCTGAGTGCTTTGCGCGAATAACCACTGGGTCCCTTAGTTTATCACTTATCAATGGTCCCAAACATCTTTTGACGGATGAATGCCAAACTATCTACATATTGTACAAAGCAAGATAATCAATATCTCTTATTATGATCTGAGTAGCAGTATTCATAATTATATTATTCACACAAACACTTTCTGTCATGCTGTTCTTGTTTAGCCTATTTGCTTTTTAAAACATAATATTTGTTCTAAAAAAGTAATCATTTCCTTAATAAAGAAAGAAGAAACATATTTTTATATTATTATCTTTAAATAGTTGAAGCAACAATGTATAAACACGCCCACAACCCATGCTTTCTGTCGTAAAATAGAGCCCCTTATCACGCATATTACGAAACATACCCCCTAATCCTCAAGCAAGCTCTTCTTGTACCCGCAGCATTAGTTTACCCCTCTGCGTTCCAAACTAACCCCGACTTCTCATTCCAATAGTTCCCCCTGTCCTAACCGAACCCCGACCCACCCGTCCTGTGGAAAAATAACGTATAAATAATAACTTAAAACCCTTCCAGGGGTTTTGACAAAATAATTAACCGACCTTGTTACATCCCAGTTTCTTGTAACGCCAAACTTTCAACATTAGCGCAACCTGCTACGGAGAACCCTCAGCTTTCCTTCTAATAGGAAGTCCTTAATTAAGGAAGCCAAGACTCTTTTATGAACAAGTATACAAGGATCTCTACAATCTTTAATCAAATTCACATTTTTAAAGATGCTTTTATTATTAAAAATATGCTTTGTAGGTTGACTACTTCATTTTCACTATTCACTGTCCCGGTAGCTCAGTGATAAAGGCGGCACTCTGTGAATCCAGAGATACCAGAGGTCGTGGGTTTGAAACTCAGCCGGAACGTAACATGTTACCCTCCGATTTCGGATTTTCACCACAAAATTATATGTCTTAGACTTACTGCAGGAATGATGGGACTTAATAGTCCTAATCCTGCAATATAAATAAGGCGATATTATTATTATAACTATTCAGTCTTGAGATCCTGTCTTCTCTTTCATGAATTAATAAAAGTTCTATCGAATTTAAAAGATATATATATATTCGAGGGTCGATGGCGCGTAGGATCACCGAGATTAAGCAACGTCCAGCGAGGTGAAGACTTCGTGAATACTGGCATTCCGGCCCAATCCAGGCTGGGTGAGGTGGGTAGCAAGTTTGTGAGTTTCCTGCGAATAGAGGGTATAAATTAAAAAAGAAAAAAAAATGGTATTCTATACTTTGTCTTCAAGATCTAAAACTTAGTTTCTCTGGTTCCACACATCCCAGGACAGTTGTTTCTGGGCTTCGTCAGCTGGGAGCTTGGAACCAAAAATCTTGTTTCTAAAAAATATGAAAAGCTGTGGCATACACATGCTAAATTTGTGCTGCAAAGTCCAATCAAATCGTCAAAAGATTTTATTCTTAAAAACAAAACAAACAAACAAAAATGAAAAGAAGTTACATTAGCTCATGAACAGTATCAAAGAATAAATCAAGTTTTACTTACATTTTGTCATAGAAGATAAAAATGTATGCATAATTATACAGTTGGTATAACAAACTAATGGTCGGTATCGGTGAATTAGATTCTTTGTCCTGAAATAACCGTCCAGATAAATAATGGGTGAATTACCTTTGGCGTATCTCTTTCCTAAAGGCTACGAAATGGGGGGGGGGGGGGTTTGGAAAGGGATGGTGGTTTGGTAAGGGGCGGGGGGGGGGGGGTTTGGGCTGCGCTTGTTAATTAAGGAAAGTAACACAGGAAATGAAAGGATCAAGTTGGATTTCCCGGAAAAAGCTGGAAAGATCCTGGGACTTTGCCTTTTATATAACGTTACACACCGACCTCAGTAGCTTGATCGATAAGGCGGCGGACTTGTAACCTGGAGGTCGGTGGTTCAAGTCCCTGTTTCAGTGTAGATTTCGTGAAACGTGAAACGAGTTTGAGTAGTTGTGATATCACGAAAGTGATAAACACAAATATGATAGTTTCGAAAAAAACCGACCGAAAACAATACTTTGTAAACCCTATGCTCCCTATAGTGCCTATTGGCTCTACGTAATAGAATTTTTAAAAATATGGGTGATAGCTGGTACGCTTCCCAGCGAATGGAGGATAAAACCCCCGTCCTGTCTACCTCAAGTCAGGACGTTAAAACCAAATAGAATTAATGGACATGAAAGGAGCCTACACATCGGATCTGGGCGTCCATAATATATAATCCTCTCACCACCGTGATTTAGGTATCAATACCTATCTCACGGACACGGAATTATTATTTTTATTATTATTATTATTATTATTATTATTATTATTATTATTATTAAGAAACACATGTCTGTCCCCTATGAAACATTTTCAACTAAACTTGACTCAATTTTTTTTTGTATAATATATTTTATTTATTTATTCATTACAATTTATTATCCAACTCATCTCCCTGGGGCACACAGCCTACAACTGCCGCCGCATTCCCTCTCTGTATTGCCAGACTTATCCTTTTTGATAGGTAGAAACCCGTTCTACCATCACCTGACTTTTCCACTTGACTCAATAAATCCGTCTCTTCTGGTTTCAGACTCGCCCGAGGTACGACTCGTCGGCACCCCCGCCACTGACGTGGAGGAGGGCCGCGACCACGTGGTGCTCAAGTGTCTCACCGACTCCAACCCGCCCGCCTCCGTGATCTGGCGGCGCGTGGGCAAGCAGGAGATCGCCTCCCTGGAGGAGAGTCTCCAGTTCCGGCCCGTGTTCCGCCGGGACAGCGGGACGTACACGTGTCAGGCGCAGAACAGCCTCGGCTCCAGCCAGCCCATCAGCGCGGCCCTGGACGTCAAATGTGAGTAGAGCCTCGTCTGGCTTTATCTTTTCATTTTGCCTCTTCCCAAACCTACTTAGGTCGGCTTTGTTCAACCCCATTGTTGAGATTGTTTTTAGCACATTTTTACGGCTGCACTGAGAAAAAAAATTATCCTGGATATTCATCCTTTAAAAAATGTTAAAATATAAGGATGATAGATACTTAAATTAGTATATTACTCACTTCATTATTACAATGTAACTTGTATCGTTGTCTTAGTGTGCAAGGACAAATAATCTTTTCTTAAAGTAATCCCGATTCCATCCTCGTTTAAGGATAATTTACTAGCTAACAAGGATGTCTTTTTTCTCAGTGTAGATGCCCTGATTAACGCCAACGATTCTATTTGATTTAACGTTCTGATAAGGACGGGGGATTTACCCTCCATTCATTTGGAATCGTACCCGGGAAGGCCGGAAATGAGATTATCCGGAAGGCCGGATAATCTCAAACCGGGTCAGTAAATAATAATATCTCCTTATTTATATTCCCCGATTAGGTCTAATGAGTCCCATTATTCCAGCAGTAAGCCCAAGACAAAATAAAAGGTGTGATCAAAATTCCAAATGGGAAGATAACTCGGCCTCTCGGCTGGGTTTCGAACCCGCGACCTCTGGATTACCAGACAGACGCCTTGACCACTGAGCTACCGGGACATCTAATCAGCTCTCGAGAAAATAGCTTTGACAGAGCACAACTGTGTTTGACGCTCTTCATCCAGACTTGGAACTCAAAGTGAAAATCTGTGCTTTACTTGAAATGTTGTGGTTTCCTTTTTGTCCCATCTCTATGTCCCATGTTTCACATTTTTGTGCTGTAGTGAAACTCAAAAAGGAAGAGAATATTTTTTTGTTCTTTAGGGGTGCTGCCATATAAACCGGACTAAAATAGGATTTATAGAGTCGCTATTTTAGTACCTAACGCGTTTCAGTTAGTTTAGCATGTCAATCATTAAAATAATAAATGAATTACTCTAGAAATTTGTAATTATTTTCTCTGTATATGAGCTAGGACTTGAAATTTTTTGTCGTTTTCGTCAGGGGTAGCTGTAGTTCCGCAGCTCCTTAGCACCGGCCGCGCCTGGGTATAGATATCCTCGGTGTTGTGTTTTTACTTAGTAGAGCAATTCAAAAGAACAGCGATATACGAGTTGTAAAAAGAAAGCAGATACCATAAACCTGATCGGTTGATCCACTTTCCTCACCGTGGTGCTTCGTCTTGCGCCTTTATGGCTCATAAAACAGAGAATCCAATGTAGCACACGTTTCTGGGTGTAAATCTTTTGTATGTATTGTATATATAGAATTTATACAGGGTGTCCAATTTTTCTTTTAGAAAATTTCAGAATCAATTCTAGGTGAAATTCTAAGTCAAAAATATTCTTAGATTATTTTGCGATAAATCCCGTCGAACGGAGATATGAACAAAATAATAACTCAGTTTTGAATGCAGATAGGTAAAAATGTTAGGTATTTACTCGGTAAATTTACTCAATAATCATGAGACACAAAGACATGAGAACCATTTTCACTTCTTTTCAAGAAGTTCAAGTTTATTTTTTTCAGACGAAAACCATTTTTCAAGTGTTTCTTTTTTCCTTTCTTTTTTCTTCATTTTTTGAAAAATTAACCAATCTTATTTTAGTCTTAGTCTTAGACTGACTGTCTGGAGTTGATTCTGAAATTTTCTAAAAACAAAACCTGGACACCCGGTATATAAATATTCCATAGATACATATTTATTATTATAGCTTTCTATGATACAAGGATACTAACGATGCATTCCACGGTTTCAGCACAGTTGTTGCTGAGAAATTCTTCAAGAGTCGACGATTTTTCACCTAGTACTTCAAGTTTTTGAAGTTTGCAACATTTTTGCATATTTTACCTATAAGAAATGTTACCTATATTTTACCTATAAGAAATATTTTACCTATAATGCTGTATAGAATGTATGTATAGATTTATAGTCATAGGTATACACTTATACAGTACTATGTAGGTACGGATATGTATTAGTGTGATGCATATTTTACCTATAGGAAAATGTACAGAAAAATAGTCATTGGTTACAATGATATTAATGAAGTTATATAATTATGTATATTTATTTAAGTAGTCACCGTGGTCGATTGAGGCATTGCACGCACGGTGACCTGGGTTCGATCCCCAGCGGGGCAGGATTTTTTGTGCTCTGTACTTGAGTGTTCGAGGAAATATCATCTAAATGGTTGGGTGGAAGAGATTGCCACAGGCAATAACCCCGCCTTTTAGTCAGGACAATAGCTTCATTCTCATTTTTGTTCTCATTTCTTTGGTGAATCTATTTATTTTTTCTTTTTAATTTCATAGTATTTTACTGTATATATTTTTGTCGTATAAAGCATACTCTACATACTATAATAATAATCTAAAAGAAGAGATTTCTGAGATATAAAGTTGATAATACTCGTATTGTAAAGTAAATGACAAGCAGCCATGTTGCCACTGAAGGTATTTATTCAAGCCCTCTATACATGAGGTACTGCAGGTGCACATCTGGAGAATTTCTGGGTTGGCAAGGAATTATTATAAATGTAGTCAGATGTAAATTATGAACATTCCCAACTATACAGGGTGCCACAATCTCAACACTCTTAACACACTATTTACTAGATGAGTGTTTCACAGACTTTTTTATTTCGTAGCCATGAAACAGAAGAGCTACTGTAGACGCTTGTGGTCTGTGTTGTAGCCTGCCCATCCCGTAGTATGCCTCCCCTCTGATGGGCGAGAAGTGACACAATACTTCCCATTTAGGTGCTGGGTCTTCGTTGTTTGCTGGAAAGCGATTAACCTCACCCAGCCTGGGTTGGAAGAGCTCGTTCCGTTCAATTCCGGCATTAGTTCCGTTTTTTTTTTCTCTAAAATTACTGGATGGTCTCATTCTCAAATCTTGTGTGAGGAATTATTCGTGCTCTGGGTAGAGTCCGAACCAACGCTGTCTCAGTTATGATGTGGTAACTTAGATCGACGAGCAATGCGTTTTTTCCACCTACAGAAGAGTGATCCACACTCCAAACCAGTCACCCTGAACTCTGAGTCAGCCATTATTTGCACCTGGTGGGGGATTTTTTTTATCCAAATACTTTCGACTCGATGAAAATATTGAAAGAGAGGAGAGCTATATACTCGTATATAGTGTGGTATTAATTTATCGACAGCACCCTAGCCCTTAACAAATAGCTTTCTATTGGATAAAAAAAAATATTCATGATGAGAGAGAGAATGAGAGGGGAGAGGAGAGAAAGAGAGGGGGGAGCAGAGGAAAGGGGTGGGAGGGGGGGGAGTAGGGGGAGGGAGGGAAAGAGGAAGATGGAAAGATAGTGAGAGAGGAAGGGAAGAGAGGGAGAGAGAGGAAGAGGGGGGAGAGAGAGGAAAAGAGAGAGTGAGAGAGGAAGGGAAGAGAGGAAGAAGGAGAGAGAGAAAGAGTGTGTGAGAGAGATAGTGAAGATATGGAGGGGAAAATGGAGATAGATGGTATAAATCTTGCCAGAAAAAAATGAATTTTGAATAACAATATTCCATTTTAAATAACCAATCAATGTATATCGAGAAATATCTTGAATTTAATACCAGAGCAAATCAGTCTGGTGCTTTTTTTTTTATTAATAACCTTTATTGTAACAACTTATACATAGAAAATTTCTTCTAGTGCACTTGAAAATGGGAGAGTTCCCATCTCACTCGCGCTATTACCCCGTTGAATAGACTCTCGACTCTCGCACAGCACTGCAGAGTATGGTTCGTCCAAAGCGTTCGAAGTCATTACCAAGAAAATCCTTAATTTACAAAACGCCCTCGAAAGTTCAACGGAGAAGGATTTCATTAATTGGCATAAGACGCCGGAACGGTTGAAACATTAAGAAAGAGGAGCTTATCCTGAAATACAGAGGAATTAAAGGCGGAAAGCTGAAAGCTATCCCCTCTGGAATATTTCGAAAGTCTTCTTAGATGCTCTGGAAAATTTCTAGGAAAACGTATCCCCCATTGAGGTCGAGAGTTCGAGTTAACATTTCAGATAACGAGCGGTCCTAATAAACGCTGCTCAAGTTGGGGATTGTTATTGGTTTAATAACAATAGTAATAATAAGGTTTAAGTGCGCTAATGATCAGACTTTGTATCAAACTATGCTACTTCTTAGTAATTTATCCCGTATGAGGTTAGTTTCTGAGCTTCTAATCCTTTGCCGTTTTCTAATTGGACTGATATTGTGTTTTCAAGTTTTCCGAATACAAATACTGAAATTTAATTGTCACGAGGAACTCCGTTTTGCCGTCAAAATTTTAGTCGGTATCACAGGATCACTGTTTATTTTCATTAGAGCAATGTTTAACCACCAGACATTCAATCAAGGGCCTATACTGCATTCACATCAGTGTGATACTCAGCAAGTCTTTTCCAAGGAAAGTTTAGCCCGATACGCAAATAGTCAACAAAATCAAACCCAAGAACAAAGATGGATACATAAAAAATATTTGTATTTATTTTTCAATAGTTACAAAGTGGAAGGTCTAAAAATATAAAGAAAACAAAGGAACAAAAATCATGGAGTATAAGTAAATAGTGAAATAAATGGGATTGCACTTGCACCAACAACAATGGCAGACTCATACCTACAACAAACGTCCAGATCAGTGGGAGCAGCAGCAGAGGAAGTTTCGAAAAGAAAAATGATTATATATCGAAACATCATTGAACAAACGTCGAGAGCGCTGATTTCCTTCTGAACTATCTGAAAACAATTAAAGCTACCGGTAGAGAACGATAGTGATTAGATTAACACAAATATGATAAACCTGGTCATCAAATCTTAAAGCTCTCAACCGTCAGCGAGTCACAAATTCGCGTCGAGTTCTAACCCTGATGACCGAGATTCAAACACAGATTTTCTTAACTTTGTAAACTTTTCGTCAGAACACAACTTTCGGAGAGTATTAGAAACTATCATTAAAGATTAGGATGGGAGGGATAGTTTGGGAGGGATGGTTGGGGAGGGATGGTTAGGGGGATGGTTGGGGAAGGATGGTTGGGGAGGGATGGTTGGGAGGGCTGGTAGGGGAAGGATGGTTGGGGAGCTAAAAGACTTTGAGAAGAAGTTTAAATCTCTATTATAACAGGACATGGAGGGATGAAATGGGAATTACTTAGAGAGATAAAGAGAGCGAGGGAGATTAAAGTATACCTCCTGTGAATTGACAAAGAAAATGATACAGTTAGCGATACTTTCAAGATACTGTTTTGTTAAGGCTGGGCTCAAAATAAAACGTGCTTCTCCTTTGCTTTCTTACAAGTTCTCTCTTTGCGATGTTGGTTTTATGTTTTGTACTTTGTAGGCTGTGAGAGTAAAGGGACTGATTTGTCTCATTCTTACAGAGATTACAGCGTATTGTATTGTATTTGTAGCATGGTTGATCAGTTTACTGTTTTCCTGGTAATGTGCTGTCTTTGATGCTCTAATTTCTATAGAGTCTAAAGCTAAATGCAGGGTAACATCAACAGAGACAACGTAGTGCCTAGGTCTGCAACATGACTTGTGAAAGTTGTGAAGAAGTCAACAAGAAATCTTTCACATGTGAAGTAAATTTTCTTAATGTTTGCTCTTGTTTGAGATGCTATTGAAGCATGCTTTAGTGTAGTTATGTTGCCTCGGTGGGAATCGGCCTTTAAAAATATTTATTTCCTCTACCGGAGACATTTTCGTCTTCTTCATTTTTTTCCCTATGAAGTATCTCCTAAATCTTCAACATTGAGAGAGTTGATATCTTCTGGATTGGTGTAATTTGCTGTGTATTAGCAATCTACCAAAGGTAGACAGCCGCTATTGTATTTATTTTAAATAGATCAACAATTTGTTTCTCTCTATCTTTGAAGTTTGTTCCAGTCTTCACTAAAGCACGAAGAGGATATTTGTGACTTATTTCCACCTACCTACTAAAAGTATCTTTGTAATTTCGCAAGATCTACTTAATTTAAAAAAAGTCTCAGTTCTTATCAATCAACACTGTTCTAATATTAGCTGCAGCAATTTACCAATAAATAAATATGAATCCCATTTTTATCCTCGGTGTTCTTTTTCTGAAAAGTTAGATCATAAAAATATAACCTCGAGAAGAGAAGGAAAAGAAAGCCTTAGATAATAGGAAAAATGAAGAGAAGAGGTGAAGTAAGAATAAGGAATAAGCAAAGAGAAAAAGAGAAATGAAGAGAAAAGGAGGGGAAGTGAGGAGAGTAGGAGAAATAAATAGAAGAGGATAAGTGAGAAGGAAGGAAAAAGCCTTAGAGAATAGGAGAAATAAAGAGAAGAAGAGAAGTGAGAAAAAAGGAGGAAACGAAGAGAAAAATAGAAATGAAGAGAAGAGGGGAAGTGAGGAGAGAAGGAGCAATGAAGAAAACAAGGAAAGTGAAGAGGAAAGGAGAAATGAAGAGAAGAGGAGAAGTGAGAAAAAAAGGAAAAAGCAAAGAGAAAAAGAGAAATGAAGAGAAGAGAGGAAGTAAGGAGAGGAGGAGAAATGAAGAAAAAAAGGAAAGTGAAGAGGAAAGGAGAAATGAAGAGAAGAGGAAAAAGGGAAAGAGAAGAAATGAGAAGAAGAAAACAAATGAAAAAAGAAGAAATAAGGAGAAGAAGATAAGAATTTAAGATTTAAAGGAAAAGAAATAGTGAGAAGTGGAAAAGGAAAAATAGAAGAATAGAAAGGAAAAATTAAGAGAATAGACTTAAAGAAGAGAAAAGACGAAAAATGAGTAGAAGAGATTAAGAGTATGGGGAGAAATAAAGAGTAGAGGAGAAAGGAAAAGATAAAAAAGAAAAGAATTGAAGAGAAGAGACTGACTTTCTGCAAGTTTTCTCATAAGTTTCCGCCCTTCCTCTCGTGATTCACCTTGCCAATTGAGACTCCTTGATATAAAATACTTCCAAAGTATATACCTACATATAAAGTATGTACATGAACAATGTAAGATACTCCAGAGTTATTTCTCCTGGGAAAAAGTTCGGGACAAAGGCTGCGTTCGGGCCAGGACTTTTAGAAGTCCTGCGTTTCAATATAAAAGGCTATTATGAATTCTAATCGTGAAAAAGGTCTGTCCAGTTGTAATACCACGTAGGTGCAAGTTCTTTAAAACTTTATACTTGCTAAATTTTTCAAGTTGGAACATAATTTTCAGAATTTAAGATGGACCTATTTTTTGTTTGTTTTATCTGAAATAATGAAAATCTATCTACCCTATAAGGTGGAAACTTTGTTTATGGTTTAATATCGAGTTACGAGAAATAATAGAGTTGGTAGCTGACCTGTGGGTTGCGGGTTCGGATCACGACCGGAGCGGAAATTCTGACCGAGTTTTTTCCGTTTCTGGAATGGCATGGATGTAAAGGTAAAGTGCCCTGAACAAATGCGAAAGCGGTTTCGGGTCGCACAACAACATTTAAAAAGTAGTAATAATAATAATAAAAAAGGAAAAAGTGCCTAATAGAAATAAAACAATATATCTTCTAAAGAGGAGGTGTAGATTTTTTTTTGCTGACTATACGTTTACCTCTGGTAGAATAAAAAAAGAAAGTGTAACAGTTAGCCCAAGACAAGACAAAATAACAACAAATAGATGTGACAGCACTTTTGTTCGCAAACGTCGTGAAGGGTGAACTTTCTATGGAATGGAGTTTATTTATTTTATTTATTCTTACAAAAAAATAATACCGACCTCAGTAGCTTGATCGATAACGCGGCGGACTTGTAACCTGGAGGTTGGTGGTTCAAGTCCCGGTTTCAGCGTGGATTTAGTAAAGCGAGCTTGAGTAGTTGTGATATCACGACAGTGATTAACACAAATATGATAACTATCTTATTTATTCTTACAACAAAATATGGTCGGACCCATTACTAACTATACAATAATTTGTTCCTAGCTAAAAAATTCTATTTAATAGAAATATTCACTTAAAGGTTGCAATGTGCCAATGCACTGAAGTTGTGATGTGCCCCGGGACCGCTTTTCGTATTACTTCAAGTTAGTTTTTTCTCTTAATAATAATAATAACACTCTTTGGTGGAAGGTAACAACCAGGCGAGGTTAATGCTCAAAGGATTTTCTACCACCTGACCCTCAAAGTCTTATTATGATGTGGTCACAAACTCAAATTCATGAGGAAAAATTCTTGCACTGGGTGGGATTCGAACCAACGGATCCCTACGCTACCTGGGTTACCAGACTAGGGCGTTAACCACTTGAATACCAGTGCAGCATATTTTATGTTGCTCATTTTAGATTAAGTTTGACCAATGTTGTTTTTGTTGTTGTTTTTTAAACTTAATTTTCTCTGAAAAAGCTTTTCCTGAATTAAGATTGACCGATGACATCAGTTGTTCTTCAGGGCGAAAACTTGCCGATTCAGGGATAAAAAAGTAGCGTCGGAGACAGTAAGTAAATAAATAAATACAAGTGAGATGCTGACTCTGAATACAAAATGAAAACGGGTAAAGAGAGATGAAGGGGAGGGAAGAGGAAGGTGAGAGTGAGAAAGAAAGAGAGAGAGTGAGAGAAAGAGAGTGAAAGAAGGAGAGAGTATGAAAGAAAGAAAGAAAGAGAAAGAAAGAAGTGAGAGGAAAAATCAAGAGAAAATTTGATACGTAAAAAGAGAAAGTGGTGACAAAAATAGAATAGATAGAAAAGAGGAAAAAAGAGAGGTTAGTAGTTATAAATGATGGAAGTGAAGAATAAAACAGATACATTTATAGATATTAAGAGTGAAGAGAAGGAGCTGTGAAGAAGAGTAAAAGGGAAGGAGGAGAGAAAAAAGAAAGATTAGAAGATACTTATAAAAGAAGAAAGAGAAAACAAATACATAAAAACATAGATAAAGAGAGAAGAGAAGTGATGGAGCTAGGAAGGAGAATAGAAGAGAAGGAGGGGAGGAAGAGAGGAAACTGGAAACGAACATAGGACCAGGAGCAAATGGACGATAATTGTATTTTGTTAGGAGGTAATGGACTTAGACTGACCCCCCCCCCCCCCCCCGGGTCCCCCTCGCCGCTCATTGATGGACCACACGTGTCTGGAGTTGAGTTCTGAGGGGCGGCTCACATCCTGGAAGTGATGAACTGTTCATTTTGTAGGGGACATTATGAAGCTTGCGGCTCAGATCCTGGAACTCCTGCAATGGAAGTGATGAACTATTTCTCATATCCAAGTTTCTCTTATAGATATCCAGATTACTTTTATAGTAATCCAGATTTCTCTAATAGGTATCCAGATTTATCATATATCCAGGTTTTTCATATTGGTATCCAGATTCCTCTTATAACTATCCAAGTTTCTCTTTTAAGTATCGAGATTTCTCTTATAGTTATCCAGATTCCTTCTAGGTATTCAAGATTCTCTTATAGGTATCCAGATTACTCTTATAGTAATCCAGATTTCTCTAATAAGTATCCAAGTTTCTCTTATAGGTATCCAGATTACTCTTATAGTAATCCAGACTTCTCTAATAAGTATCCAAGTTTCTCTTATAGGTATCCAGGTTTCTCTTATAGTTATCCAGGTTTCTCTTATAGTTATCCAGTTTTCTCTTATAGGTATCCAGATTTCTCTCTTATAGGTATCCAGGTTCCTCTTATATCCAGATTTCTCTTATAGGTATCCAGGTTTCTCTTACAACCAGATTTCTCTTATAGATATCCAGGTTCCTCTTATATCCAGATTTCTCTTATAGGTATCCAGGTTCCTCTTATATCCAGATTTCTCTTATAGGTATCCAGGTTCCTCTTCTATCCAGATTTGTCTTATAGGTTTCCATATTTCTCTTATAGGTTTCCAGATTTCTCTTATATCTAGATTTCTCTTATAGGTATCCAGGTTTCTCTTATATCCAGATTTCGACTGTATTGCGTCCACCCGCGCCGCATCGGTTCTGTGTCTGAAACGTCAACACGAATACCGAATACCTTTGTTTCTCTCAACGCCGAATGCCCGTTGACACTTTATTTTGAATCCACATACATACATTATCCCACGTTTCATTTTGAATCCACATACATTATCCCACGCCTGTACAAAAATGCACACCCAGCAGGATTGGTTCCTAAAAATAGAGAACACAAGACATTTTATGTATGTAGATACAGAGGTATTATGGTAATGTTTGTTTTTTACCACGCAAATTTTGTTGGGACGGATGTTTAAAAATACTAAAATAGGTACCTTATCTGATACTTGTATTGAACTTTGTATTGACGTGAATAGTTTCTATGTTCGTGAATAGTTTCTATGTTCTCGAATTTTAATTTATTTTAACTATTTCTCAACTGTATGTGATCGTAAAAATATGTTGACATTTTTAGTGTGTAACAAAAAAATTTCTCTTCAATTGTGTATTAAAAGTGTATTTTTGACAAAACTTTGAAATTACCATTTCGCTATAATTAATTCCTAAATTTAATTGATTTGAGGAATTACAACGGGCAATGTTAATTCCTAACTAGTTCATGCGGCTCGTGACTATAATTTTACTACTCTCACTTTTTTTCTGTTGATCGTAACCTACTAGTCAACATGAATAAATGTACTACAAACTTAGATCTCTCTATCAGATTTACAGATCAGGATACAATCCAAACTCATGATAACTATATATTCAAACTAAACTTATCCACCATAAAAACTCGTTACCAAAATTATTTACATTTCAAGTGCTCACACTCAAGATGTACGTCTAAAATATACATGAATAAAGAAAGAAATAAACCAGTCTATATGGATTTCCAACACAATCACCCTGATCCAACAACAACTAAACCTAAAACCCCATCTCTCACAAAAAATAAAACTATTCCAAATTCCTCAACCCCAAAAGGAATTACTCCAAAACGAACTCCTATTGCGTCTGCCGCCCTTTCTGCTTCCAACAAGTTGAAAAAATCTAGTGATAAGAAAACTAATGACAACCTCAACACCAACCGATCTAATTGCTTGACCGATAATACAAATAAAACAAAAATAAAACCAAAAACCTCTTCACTACCACTCCGAACTCAGACAACTCTAACATCAAACATTTCTTCTGGCAAAATTCATGACACAACTACCAGCAACGCTCTATGTGAGCAGAATTCTCCATCGGAAATCCACGTCTCTCCTCCTAGTCCAGAATCCGTCCCTACTACTAGCACAAGCAATATCTGTACAGATGAGGTGCCCTGTGCTGAGATCAAGTCTGTTCCTGTTAAGCGTGACCGCCGCCTGCTGATTATTGGCGATAGCATGGTTCGTTCAGTCCAGAGTTACTCGTACCCGGGAGCACCACTTGCTCATGTCGTTGAAGACCTGGAGAACCAAACAGTCTCATTCACCAAAGAAGATACAGTGGGACGACACCTCATTCCGTCCCGCGAATTTTTTCTCTCAGGTAGTCGATACTCGATTCCGTCCCGAACCTCTCAGATCAATCACTGAATTCCGTCCCGTCACTTATCTTATGCACCTATGTACTATGTACATAAGTACATAGAAGGCATGGTCTTCTATGTATCTTACCTAACCCTACTATATTCTTGAGGCATGGCCTTCTATGTATTTTACCTAACCCTACTATAAACCTGAGGCATTGCCTTCTATGTATCTTACCTAACCCTACTCTATTCTTGAGGCATGGCCTCCTAATAGGTGAACATCGCCATTGTTCTCAGTTTATTTTACGTGATTGAAAATAAACTGATGAAAAATATTGAATTTATAATTTATGTATTTATTTATGTATATAGGACGGAACAAATGGGACGGAATCGGGTATTGAACCCTTACGATGACCGGACGGAATCAGGTGGTAAAATATTGACGGGACGGAATCGACGGGACGGAATAAGGTGAAAAAAAGGTAAATGGGACGGAAAACGGTGCCTCCCATACAGTGTATATCATGGCAGGAACCAATGATGTACCTCACCTGTTCCCCCGACACCTGGACAGCGTATTCTATAAAATAAAAAGTGTGTTTTCCAGAACCAATGTAGTTATCTCGTCAATCCCGTACATGTATCACGAAAAGAAGTTCAACAACAACATCCTCGCCACAAATCTTCATCTCATTCGACTAAGTCTGGAGTACAAGTTCTATCTAAACCATTGTAATTACATACTGGCCCGTAAGATGTTTACCAAGCATGGGTTACATCTAAACTACGTAGGCAAAAAACATCTCTGTGAGAAACTTTCGGAGGTTATTCTCGGAGGTAAATTATTTCATAATTTTGCCCATTCTAGCTCAGACGAATTATTCGAGTCTACTTCAAAAAATACAGATTCCGTAATGCTCTTAGAAAACGTAAGTTGTCATGATATCTCCTTATGCAATTTATCTGATTATGATTATTTGCCATCTAAAAGTTCTAGAATGCAAGATGACACTTCGAGTGATACCTCTAGTTTTATATTAGATCAAATATCAAACGGAGCTCAGTTTTTTCGTACCTAATAATTCTCATTACCTTTATTTATCATTCTTTATGTTTATTTTTATTTATAATAATATTGTTCCGAGTGCTCAACGTCAAAATATTTTTTTAGAAATATTAAATAAATTAATCAGTGTATATCGGGGGAGGACCCAACTCACCCTTAATGTTACACTCTGTAGTGAATATCGTACACACCTTATCATAGGTACCTA
The DNA here is from genome assembly GCA_024516035.1 of Bactericera cockerelli. Taxonomy (NCBI): domain Eukaryota; kingdom Metazoa; phylum Arthropoda; class Insecta; order Hemiptera; family Triozidae; genus Bactericera; species Bactericera cockerelli. Next base: position 46,059,479 of record CM044956.1, read on the forward strand.
TCAGCAACTGATATCATTTATTATGTATACTGATTCTCATCTACCATTCTACTTATCTAGTATTTCAATGCCTTTCTTTATTGATGCTAACAAAATTGATGCAATAACCCAATTCATTTCAATGTACGTATATTCTCCTACTGGTTACCTATATGTTTTACTTTGGAAAATTTATAATTTTGTTTTAAACTTTAATAAGCTGATAATAGCTACAAGACGTAATGTCGATACTCCTAATACTATTACATGGAATATTTACAAATGTAACTTTCCTTCTGTAGCTCTATTAGGATCAGAAGAATGTGCTTCTTGCAATACAGAAAATGAATCTAGTGGTGATAGTAGTTTAGTCTCTCAATCACCTCAGAGTATCTTATCACCTTATGCACTGCCATTTTTTCCGCGTAATTATCAAAATACTGATATTGAACATACGGCTCCCATACAATAACATCACGGGAATAATATCACCACATCTAAAACAACTACCCGTACTTCACATACTTCACAACAACATACACTAACCATCCTACATCATAATCTACAGAGCATTAATAATAAGATCGCATCTATTGAAGCCTTTTTAGATACATTACAGCGCGAACATAACATGTATCCAGAGATATTGTGTTTTTCCGAGACCTGGCTTACTAATGCTAATTTCCAGTGTGCTAATGTATCTGGATACATGAATGTAGCAAGTTACTATAGAGAACGTAGGTTAGGCGGAGGAGTGACAATATTTATGAAAAACAATTTAGATTTTATTTCTTTAGATCTAGACTTAAAATCAGTTGAACTAAGCTTCGAATTTTCTTGTGTCACATCCCCTTCCTTAGATATTGCCATTGCCTGTGTGTATAGATCAAACAACCGTGACTCATGCTGTGAAACTTTTTTTACTCATCTCGACCTCCTCTTACAGAAGATCATTTCATACAGGTATCTAATCGTCTGTGGAGATTTTAACATTGATATAAGTAAAAATTCAACAGAAAAATCCAGATTCATAAATACTCTGAAAATGTTCAACATAAAGCCGACAGTTACCTCGCCTACCAGAATAACTGAAGACTCTAAAACCTGTATTGACAATATTTTAATTAATTTTCCTCTAAAGAACCTATTAAATAAAGAAAATAATATATTCAGTGATATAGGTGACCACAAGTTTGCGCAAGTTATCTCTTTTCATACGAAACCTTTAAATGAAGTTAATAAAATATACACGCGAACTTATGACCCTAGCAAAATACAATGTTTTACGGACGCTCTCTCTAACGCGAACTTCAACCAAATTTATGACGTTCACTCCACAGACGAAAAGATGTCTGTATTCTATGAGATATATCTTTCTATTTTTAATCACCACTTCCCCTATAAATTAATAAAAACTAAAATGACCAATAAAAAAACGTGGATTACAAAAGGCATTATAATATCTAGTGCAAAAAAAAGATCTTTGTTTGAACGCTGTAAGTACTCTGACGACCCTTCTTTACATGAACATTTCCGTCAATACAGCAAACTTTTACAAAAGATCGTCAGAGCAGCAAAGCGTCTTCATTCCACTAATCACATCAAAAATGCACCAAAACATAAGAAAACTAAAGCCATATGGGAAGTGGTGACTTCGTATAGCAAACCTAATAAGAGGAGACATGTGGAGCATAGAGTAGTCCATCAGGGACGGGAGATAGGGGATCCACATCGAGTGGCAGGTATCTTCAATGAGCACTTTGTTCTTGCTGATACATCAGATAATCAGTCTCACATTGCGGCTGCTCCTGACATGGGACTATCTCAACCACATTCCTCCTCTTCGCGTATTTCTTCTTCTTCCTCTTCGCGTATTTCTTCTTCCCCTTCTCATCCGCCTTCCTCCCCTTTGCGTATTTCTTCTTCCCCTTCTCTACCGCATTCCTCCCCTTGGCGTATTTCTTCTTCCCCTTCTCTACCGCATTCCTCCTCTTCGCGTATTTCTTCTTCCCCTTCTCTACCGCATTTCTCCCCTTTGCGTATTTCTTCTTCCCCTTCTCTACCGCATTCCTCCCCTTGGCGTATTTCTTCTTCCCCTTCTCTACCGCATTCCTCCCCTTTGCGTATTTCTTCTTCCCCTTCTCTACCGCATTCCTCCCCTTGGCGTATTTCTTCTTCCCCTTCTCTACCGCCTTCTTCCTCTTCGCATATTTCTTCTTCCCCTTCTCTACCGCATTTCTCCCCTTTGCGTATTTCTTCTTCCCCTTCTCTACCGCATTCCTCCTCTTCGCATATTTCTTCTTCCCCTTCTCTACCGCACTCCTCCCCTTCGCGTATTTCTTCTTCCCCTTCTCTACCGCCTTCCTCCTCTTCGCATATTTCTTCCTCCTCAATTACGCCAAGCTTCGAGACTTTTCTCAGGAAATCTAATTTATCTCCCCCTCAATCATTTCAGTTCTCACAGACCAGTGCTGCTGAGGTTATACGAGTTGTCAGCCGATTTCAAAATAAATCTTCACACGGACCAGATACTATTCCTGTGACAATCCTCAGAGCTTCTGTTGTTCCTATAGCATCCCATCTATCTCATATTTTTAATACTTCTTTTTCCGAGGGCATTTTTCCCACTCAATTTAAGACTTCTGTCGTCACTCCTATTCATAAGAAGGGGTTAACCTCAGCTGTAAGTAACTTTCGCCCAATTTCTTTGCTTAATAGTTTCTCTAAAGTACTGGAAAAGTTGGTTGATATGCGTTTAGGCTCTTACCTTAGTTCTCATAACATACTCATCAACGAACAGTATGGTTTTCGTGCTGGTCGTTCTACTTCGGACGCTGTCTCTAACTTTCTCCGTACTTTGGACTCTTTCCTATCCTCTAATCAGCACTGTGTGGGACTGTTTTGCGACCTGAGCCGGGCTTTTGAAAAGGTCGACCTAGAGATACTTCTGGCCAAGTTGAGTTACTATGGCGTGTCTGATAATAACACATTTTCTTGGTTCCAATCCTATCTGCTGGGCCGAACCCAGAGAACTAAAATTTCTTATATAGATAAGGGACTCCTTACTCATGCATTGTCTTGTCCTCTGAATGTTGACCTAGGTGTCCCTCAAGGATCAAATCTAGGACCGCTATTGTTCCTTATCTATATAAATGATATCATTCACGCCTCTCAAACAGCCAGATTTACCCTCTTCGCCGACGACACCACCATTCTTGTAGCAGGCAGAAATCGCAATGATGTTTTTAACAATGCATCACTTGTTCTTGAGGAAATCAGCATTTGGTTTTCAGCAAACAGGCTATCACTAAATGTAGATAAGACCAACTACATGTATTTCAATCCACACCAGATTCAATCTCTACAGCCTATTCGAACCTCTTGCCTCTCAATTCAACCAACTAGAGAGGTAAAGTTCCTTGGTCTAGTAGTCGATTGTTCCTTGCAATGGAAGCCACATGCTGAGGGTATCAAGAGCAAGCTTGCCTCTGCAATATTTGCTATTGGATCCATCCGCAGAAACGTGGATTCCTCCCCCGCCCTGCTGGCATATTTCTCTTATTTTCACAGCATCTTAAGTTATGGTTTGATCTATTGGGGATTCTCTTCCGGTGCCCAGTCAGTATTTATCTTCCAAAAAAAAGCCGTCCGAAATATCTTTGGTATGAAGAGATTTGAATCTTGTAGAGATGTGTTTAAACACCACAAAATTCTCACCCTTTACGGGCAGCTAATCTTAGATTCCTGTGTCTTGATTCACAAAATATCTGACCAGTTACTCAGACACTGTGACATTCACTTGTACAACACAAGACACAGGAACAACATCATCTCTACAAGAGGCAAAAATCTACAGAAATCCATCCTAGGAGAGGGCATAAAAATCTACAATGTTTTACCAGACTCCCTTAAAACTCTCACTCCTTACTCATTTAAAAACACTCTCAAATCTTTTCTCATACTTCTCTGTCCCTACTCTATCAAGGAATTTCTGGACGCAGCGCGTGAAGGGGCGCTGGAGAGAACTCTCAATTGATCAAAATCTCCTCCCCCAGTTTTTTTTTTTTTTTTTTTTTTTTTTTTTTTTAATAGTTTTTTTTCCATAAATTTATGTTTAAGCTTTTTTTTAAATGTAATGACGTTGAGCACATACATACTGTATTTATACTCAAAAAAATAAATTTATTATTATTATTATTATTATTACTAAAAAGAAATAATAAATAAATAATTGTGTTTCTTTTCTGTTATTATAGACCAATGTAAGTGGGTAGCGCAGAATTATAGGACATTTCCTTATCTTCAATTTTCAATATTCTTTTTTGGCCTATATAGTTCCGCCACTGGTTGCTCCTCACATAGAAGCTACTCATTTTTCCTCACGAGTTATGAGTGTACCCCGATCATCCAAGTATTGAGTAGAAAAAATTCTGATCCGCTGGGGAATTGGGGATCGAACCCAGGTCACCATGCGTGCAATGCCTAGCGCCCTAACTCACTCTGCCACTGTGACTACTCACACAGATTAAATCTAATCCTTTTTCATAATTCGATCCTCAATAAAGAAATAATGTCTGGTGGATTTGTTTGTGTATTTACTCCTCCTGATACTGAGAATCCCCTCTAAAAAGTATTGAAAGAAAAACCCGCGTGCCAGCACGGATGAAAGGGTCACTTCTTATCGCCTCGGTGCTATCAGGAAAACGTTGCCAAGTTTCGACCTCGTTTCTATTCAACGAAGAAACTCGCATCCCACAGAGAAGAAAACAAACTCGCCGATCATCTCTCAATCACTTATCTCATCCATCTGCAATGTTTTCTTTTCAAAAAGTATCTCTCGAAAAACAACTTTATTCAAGCGAAAATTCAATTTTTCATTTTTTTGTTCGACTTTTGAATGCGCCATCTTACAAATGGTATCAAGGGGCGCCATTTTTCTTTCCCCTCCTTCAACGGGGCGAGCATCTTGATATTTTTGTGATGAATTTCGAATTTCATTAATCTTTCGTGCGCTTCTTTATTATTCAAATTAATTCAGATATCATTCATCTACTTTCAGTTCGTTCTAATTTATCACGTCATTTTTTTTTTTGCCGAAAGATAAATCGTACGATTGCACGTTTCTGAAGACATCTTTTTTGATGCGAAGCGCTTTGTAAAAAAATGTCTTTAGGTATTTTGTAAAAAAAGTATTTTTTATACAAGTATTAGGTATCTCCTGGAGAGAAAGTATTTTGTTTAAATAAAACGGTATGTTGTCAAAAGCAAGTATCAAAACGTGATATTTTTTTGCAGATTCTGTTTGACCATATCTTGATTTTTATTTTATTTTAAGATCAGTGGTTTACAGTGTTTTTTTTTTCGTAGCCATGTAAAAGTAGCTTCTGTAGACTCTTGTTTTCTGTGTTGGAGCTTGCCTCTCTCATAGTATGCCTCTCCTCTGATGGGCAAATAAGAGGTGCTGGTTTAACCAACCAGCGAATGAAGGATAAACCCCCCCTCTCAATGTGACATCTGCTATTGAAAGGGTTGTTAAACAACACTTAAAGGTTGTCAAGGGTGGTATGCAGAATTGCAGAGTCCTCACTGTACCACTGTAGGGATGCCTGGGTCATTTGTCCCTTCAGCTGATTTTGTTATGCAGAGACGTTTGTTTAAAGCGTCTTTGCGCATGCGCATTCAGATGTTTCTTGAAAGAAGAGATTGAAATAATTGTCAAGGTCGAAGTTTTCCCCTCGAGACCACCCTACAGTGAATCCTATAGGGGAGAAAAAAACGACTCTACATAACAGCCTAAGGCCTAAGTGCTTTGGAAAGCGCAGACACTAAGTTCTGCAATCCTCCACTGGTGAAGGCAGACTCGTCATTGACTTCTGGTATTTTTAATTAAACAAGTTGCAATCAAATCAATTAATTAGAAACTGATACCTCGGAGTTAAAATAAACAAACTCAAGTTCTCGACGGAAACTGATCGTGATAAAGAAAACTCTCCTTTCTCTCCTTCGCTCTTTCTATCCCTTTCTCTCACTTTCCTTTTTTCTCCATTTCTCTACCTCAGATTTTTTATTTTATCCCTCTCTCTCACTTTCTATCCCTTTCTCTCGCTCTCTCTTTCTATCCCTTTTCATTTTGTATCCCTTTCTCCCCCTCTCTCTTTCTATCCCTTTCTCTCCCTCCTCATTTTTTTATCCTTTCCTTTCTATCCCTTTCTATCCTTTTTTCTGCCTCTCTCTTTCTATCCCTTTCTCTTCCTCTCTCATTATATCCCTTTCTCTCCCTCTCTTTCTATCCATTTCTCTCCCCCTTCATTTTTTATCCCTTCCTCTCCCTCTCTCTTTCTATCCCTTTCTCTCCTTTTTTCCCTCTCACTCTCTCTTTCTACCCTTTTTTCTGCCTCTCTATTTCTATCCCTATCTCTCACTCTCTCTCCCTGTCTCTTTTTATCCATTTCTCTCCCTCCTCATTTTTTATACCTTCCTCTCCCTCTCTCTTTATATCTCCCTCTAACCCTCATATCCTTCATATCGCTCTCCCTCTAATCCTCTACTCCTCTTCTCCTCAACAAGTCTATTTCCCGCCCCGATTCTCTCTCTCTCTCAACTACGATAACTTAAAGGAGATAAAACTTAAACTACGACTAATTGTTGTGAATAAATAAATATATTTATAAAAGAGATAAAGCAAGAAACGGAAATAAATGGAGCGATAGAAATATATATTGCGTTTAGAAAATAATAGACACAAGCCAAGGATTTTCCGAGTCGGTGAAAACCAACATCTCTAGAAATTATCATCCTACCTTCCTCCTTCACCTCCTCTTCTCCTTCTCCTTCCCCCTCTCCCTCTCCATTTCACAACTCCCCCTCTCCCACCTTTCTTCTCCTCTTCCTCCTCCTCCTTCCTCTTCTTCTCCTTCTCTCCCTATTTCTCCCTCTCCATCTCACAACTCCCTCTCTCCCATTTCTCCCATTTTCCTTCTTCTTCTTCTAACTCCTCCTTCCTCATCTTCCCCCAACTCCTTCTCTATCTCACTCTCTCCTCCTTCCCCTGTCTTTTTTTCATCCCTCTCCCTTCTTTCTCCTCTCTTCCTGTTCCTTACTCTTTCTCTCCTCCTCCCTCTTTCTTGCTTCTCTCTTGCCTTTTCCACCTCTCTCTCCCTCTCTCCTTCTCTACCTTCTTCTCATCCTCTCCACCTCGCCATATTCCTTCTTCTACTCTTTATCCCTCTCTCCCATTCATTCACCTCTCTCTTTCCCTCCCTCCTTCTTTTCCTCCTCCTTCTTCTGCTCCCTATCTCTCTCCCATTCATTATTTTTCCCTCCCTCTTTCTTCTCCACGTCCTCCTCCTCCTCCCTCGCATTCCCCTTCTCCTTCTTTTGTCTTCCATTTATCGCCCGAAGAAATGTTTTTCTTTACCTGTTCGTTCTTTTCTTCTCTGAAAAATAATTAAAGAGAAAAAATAAAAAAAGGCGAGAGATTGAATAGTGCTCCGAGATAATTTTATTCACAAGAAATTGATGCTGAATTGAATGCCGAGCATCCCAACAGATAACTCACAATGTTTTTCGGATAAGAAAAAAAAAAACTATTTAATTTATTTTGCTCTGTTTATTTTTCGAATCTAATCGCTGATTTTGAAAGCTCTTTGTTGCCGCGTTCAATTGATTCAAAAGAAAAGGACGACTGTGAATAATTGAAGGATTTAGATTTACTTTTGTGGTTTTAAGCTTTCCATTGTTCTGAGATTCCTTAACAGAAACCCACGGGTATATCGTTTTCCTAGAAATTATTATGTTTGTTGAATAGCTTGGATACATTTCTTGTCCTGGTAGCTTAGCGGTAAGAACCCAGAAATTCTTACCACTCGGGCGACAAGTTATCCTTCCATTGGAGACTTTACCATATAATAATACGTTTTGGGCTTACTGCTAGGATAATGGATTAAGTCCATTAAGTCCTAATTGGGCAGTATAAATAAAGCGATAAATTTTTTATTGTCTTCACTACCCAGGAACATTATCAGCATATCCAGTCTTATACAAAGCGTCCAAGTTCTTTTTGTTGAAAATTTCTTCAACTTTAGGAGACATTCTAAAATTAAAATAATTTTTGGTACTTTTTCGAAAACCGGAAAAAAAAATTGAAAAAAAAGTTTTCACCTGAAAAATTAACCTAAACTTGTTGAAAATAAGTGAAAATGCTTCTCATGTCTGTGAGCTTAAGGCTGATTCAGTCAATTTTCCAAGTAAATACCAAAACCCATGTTCTACCAATTTTCATTCAAATATTATTTTGAATTATAGAATTATTACCTGAGTAATTATTTTGTTCGTATCTCCGTTCGACGGCATTTTGGGAGAATGATATGAGATTATTTTAGTCTTAGAATTTCTCCTAAAAGTGATCCTAGACACCCTGGACTATAAAAAGGGAGTAGACCAGCAGTCTGGCTGGGGGACTATAAACAGGGAGTGGACCAGCATTGGTTTGGTTATTGGGGGCAATTGTCAATTGTTAGCCTCCTTAGAAGTGATCCTAGACACCCTGTATACCTACTCGTAGGTATTTTGTTTATGTGTTCAATTTATTTTTTTTTTTTACAATAAATTAAAATAAATTTATTGTAATTTTTTTTAGTAATTAAAAAAAAATATTTTAATAATTTAAAATAAATCATTTCATTGGTTTCAACTTATTCCGATTTGTCCGTTTGTTTTTCAGACGCGCCGGACATCGAGTCTATCCGACCAGACCGCGTGACGACCTCCCAGCTGTTCCACCCCGTGACCTTCACCTGTGCCGCCAACGGGAACCCCGCCCCCACCTATGAGTGGATCCAGAAGATCCCCACCTCCATCGGGGGAGAATATATCGAGGTAAAAAAATATTTCATTTAGAATAGAAAGAATAGAATAGAATATATGTACCTTGTTTATACTGCTGAGGTAAGACTGAGAAGTTCCTTTACTCCAGCAGTCAAACAGGTCTTATACATCTCTATATGAGGAGCTTTTTTTCAGACCGTGATTAGTCACACAGATGCAAGATTTGGGAAATTGAATTTTTTTAGTTACAAGTGTATTGTTAGACTTGGAAAAGTGAAAAAAATATCAAATGAAAGCTCAAAAAAACAGAAAAATAAATTAAATTGATTATATTTGAGCTTATAAACCTAAATTCTGAAATTTCAAGTTTTATTTTGGACTAATCATGGTTTGACAGGAATGAGTGGACTAATCACGGTTGGAAAAAAATGAGCTGGGACTAATCACTGTTTGAAAAATAAGAAATATTACCCATGTCATTTTCATTTTTTTAATGCCAGCATTTTTTGTAGCACTGTTGGTAAAGCGCAAGCCGGTGGTCTCAAGTTTGAGCTCATCCTTGTATTATTATGACTACCTATCTATCCAGACTTCTATTATGATACTCAGATTAACACAAATCAGAAAAAAATACAAAAGAAATTAAATTAAAAGGCTTTATTAGCTTTGAACAAAGTAAAAAGACAGCTATATTTTGAGTTGTTTTAAGAAAAGGTACAAGAAATCAATTTGATCTAATCTAGCTTCAATTTGTTCCACATTTAATAATAGGTATGAGTCCGTATGAGGATAGACCAAAAATTAAACTTTTAGTCCTACTTCATCTTCCAGACATTCACAAATGACTTCTTCCTCAGAGTCATTGGAAATACTTTCAGTTTGGAGGATACTTTTGTACCAACCAAACTGATTCTGTTCATCTTCCATGATTTACATCGCGTGACCTTGAAATAATAGAGTGTTCTGATTGGTTGTTGGGACTAATCACGGTATGATACACAGTACTTGGTGGACTAAACATGTTCTGAAAAAAAACTCTTTTTTCAATGGAGATTTAATGTGGGATATATCACGGTTTGATAGATATTTATCTTATTTTAAAAATAAGCTTTGCAAGACGAACAATTTGGTGTAGGTAACTCATTTTTTTCCAATTTTGGACTAATCACGGTCTGAAAAAAAGCTCCTCATATATAAAACAGAAAAAAGGACTACCTACCTACCTATGTTTGTTTGTTTGTTTGTCCGGAGTTGTCTAGCCAAAACGGTAAGAGATAGCGAAAAATGTCTCAGAATTGACCCCCCCAAAACCATTATCGCTTTGTCCAGAAAAATTATAAAAAGTTCAAAAAAGCATTGGTGTCCAGCAGTACGGCCATGCCTTAGTAAATTTGAAATTTAGTCCCGTTGCAAAGCACGGGCAAACGGCTAGTATCTAATAAAGTTTGTAATAACGGCTAGTATATTCTATAGGATAAATTTATTGTTTTTTTTTACGTCGCGTTGCTTAAGATTAGCTTATTATTAGAATAGAATAGAATATACCTTGTTTATACTGATGAGGTAAGACTGAGAAGTCCCTTTACTCCAGCAGTCAAACAGGTCTTATACATATATTTTATAGGATAAATTTATTGTTTTTTTTTTACGTCGCGTTGCTTAACCTTGCTTATCACCCACCTTGAGCAAAGTCAGTATAGAAGTGGAAACATCAGTCATTCTGGGAGCCCTGGTTAACACGTTCGTTACCGAACGGCCATATGTGGATGTTTTTGTGTTTTTCTCTGGGACCGAAAACACACATGTGGCTGTTATCAAAATTTTAACGAGGGACCGGACATCCATATATGGACTTTTTGAGGTAGGTTGTTAGTATTAGAACAGATATAGGATCGATTCTTGTACAAATACGATGCCAAATATGCAACAACAAAAAAATTTTGGTCCCCAGGATGCAACATTGCAACAGCGACTTTACCGCCCGGTCCCTACGTAAAACTTGAAAAAATTGGCTTGGTAACGAACGTGTTAATTATTAGGCTCCTTCTATTTCTGAACCACCCTGAAATGGTAACCTTCGACTTTTGCGTGCAAAAGAACAGCCTAAGAGAAAAACATATTCTCAGTGGGGAAAGTGGCTTGCCGAGGAAGTCAAGTTTCAACTTCCATGAGAATTCTGAGAAATGGAAGCTGGAAGAAAGTATAAGTTCAAAGAAAAAGTGGTTATTTTTCTTTGAAAAAAAAAAGAGTTTGAAGAAAATAATTCTGCCTACCAAAATGCTTTCATTTTGGAAGAAGTACGAACAGTTATTTCTTTTCACGATAGGGGTTCTACTCTTCTTTCGCTGGAAACTCACAAACCAGCTACTCAAATTAACCTCACCCGGCCCGAGTGGGCCGGGAATAGCCTGAGTGGGCCGAGAAAAAAATAGGGAATAGGGTTCGAATTTGAATGGTCACCCATCCTAGCCTCGCTGGACGTTGCGTTGCTTAACTTCTGTGACAGAATGAGAGCTGGTGTATTCAATGCGCCGTCGACGCTGGGCGCCGGCTAGTTTGTTGACGCGCTCTTTACTAATTTTATACTTCCCAGGTGTATTTCAAAAGTTCCCAGGTGTATTTCAAAATAATTCCCCAGAACTGCTTTCGCATAACTTCAGGGCACTTTACCTTTACATCCATGCCATTCTGGAAACGGAAAAACTCGGGCAGAATTTTCCGCTCCAGCCGTGATTTGAACCCGCATCATTACCAATTTTCGACACCGACCTCAGTGGCTTGATCGATAAGGCGGTGAACTTGTTGTAACCTTGGGGTCGGTCGTTCAAGTCGCGGTTTCAGTGTAGATTTAAGTAAAGCGAGTTCGAGTAGTTGTGATATCACGAAAGTGATTAATACAAATACTCGTATTTGTATTAATCACAAATACTCATTCCCCTTCACAAATTCACTGAATGAAGTGTCTGTCTTATAGTTCAATAAAAATTTAATGATTATACTTTATAATACTCGTAATATGATATTTTTTTAACTATTTACTAACTTTCGACTTCCAGGTGATCCGCAGCTCGGAGTCCCGCCTACACATCGCCAACATCACGTACGAACACCAGGGGGAGTACTTCTGTCGCGCCACCAACCTGATCAATGGCAACGAGAAGCGGAAGACGAGCGACGGCATCACGCTGCAGGTCGTGGGTGAGTGCGAGGACCACGCTAGTTACCAATACCAATCAATAACTTCTACTATAGTACCGACCTCAGTAGCTTGGTCGATAAGGCGGCGGACTTGTAACCTGGAGGTCGGTGGTTCAAGTCGCGGTTACAGCGTAAATTTAGTAAAGCGAGTTTGAGTAGTTGTGACATCACGAAAGTGATTAATACAAATATAATAACTTCAACTTCATAACCTCTACTATAGGATTTCTTTCACTTGGTCTTTTCTCTAACCTACTTGGAGTCGGCACTGTTCGACCTTGTCTTTTTGGTTCAGGTTGGTTGGTTCGAGTAACAGTACCAACCAACAACCAACCGAGGCCATAATCTACGGCTGCTTGACCTTTCTAATGAGGTCGCCAATGCACATGTTATTGTTTTTTGGCCTGACAAGGCTGGTACCATATCTGCTTAACGTCCCCCCAGTGAGCTTCTCTTAGCTTTCCTGGAGTTACCCCTAATGAAGAAGACTCATTACTACTCACCAGAATTTTCACAATTTTCAGTTTCCCGCTGCTACAACAACTCCTCTCATGGGGTAATGGAGCTGAAATAATAATAGACTCCTAAGTGGAAGGTAACCACTAGGTGAGGTTAATATTTGAAGCATTTTCTATCACCTAAACCTCAGAGTCTTATTATTATGTGGTCATATACTCAAATAAATGAGGAACAATTTATGCATGCAAAGAGTCATGGGATTATTTATTTACGTTTTCAATTCCATGTATTACTACATTAAATGATAACAGAATTTAGAATTGTAGAACGCTTTCTCAAAGTTGATAAAAAATTGTGTTAAGAAAGGATTCGAAATAACGGATCCCTACACTACCTGGATTACCAGACTAGCGCCTTAAACACACGACTTCCAATGCACATGAACTGTTATACAAATGTCCCAACTAATTTCTTTGTTCCCAGGGCCCCCACACATCATCCGGCATGTGGGCGGTCGCGAGATAGTAGTCATGCGCGGAGAGGAAGCGCTACTGCGCATGGTGGTCTGCGCTGACCCCAGACCACGCAACTCTACCTGGCTGTGGGGCAGTGTGCAGGTGCAGCCCGGCACAGGGGTGGGCAAGTACCAGGCAGACGATCTGAACCAGGTGAGTCATAGGTTTCCATAGCAACAGACGATTTGAATCAACATAGGTTTCCATTGCAACAAACGATTTGAATCTGGTGAGTCATGGGTTTCCATAGAAACATACGATTTGAATCAAGTCAGACATGGGTTTCCATAGCAACAGACGATTTGAATCAGGTGAGACATGGGTTTCCATAGCAACGGACGATTTGAATCAGGTGAGACATGGGTTTCCATAGCAACAGACGATTTGAACTAAGTAAGTCATGGGTTTCCATAGCAACAGACGATTTGAATGAGGTGAGACATGGGTTTCCATAGCAACACACGATTTGAATGAGGTGAGACATAGGTTTCCATAGCAACACACGATTTGAATCAGGTGAGACATGGGTTTCCATAGCAACAGACGATTTGAACTAAGTGAGTCTGGGGTTTCCATAGCAACAGACCATTTGAACTAAGTAAGTCATGTGTTTCCATAGCAACAGACGATTTGAATGAGGTGAGACATGGGTTTCCAGAGCAGTAGAAGATTTGAATCAGGTGAATGGGTTTCCATAGCAATAGAAGATTTGAATCAGGTGAGACATGGGTTTCCATAGCAACAGGATTTTTTTTTTATTTCGTAGCCATGAAACAGGAGCTACTGTAGACGCTTGTAGCCTGCCCATCCCGTAGTGTACCTCCCCTCTGATGGGCGAGAAGTGACACAATACTTCCCAGTTAGGTGCTGGGTCATCACGAGCGCACCGGAAGGTATCCCTTACAAACAATTGTAATAAAGTTTTGAATACATGGCAAGCGAGTGCTTCACGTGTAGTTCAATTCAAAGAAACCCCTCAGAAGTTTGCATAAGCTTAGGAGATAATATTAAGAAATATTATTATTTTACAAATAAAAGAACCATTTTATTCAATTCAATTCGTAAGAAACTTTTCGATATCACATCGTGATTAACAGAAATATGGTTTCTCCCCCAGGATCGGGATCAACAGAAATATGGTTTCTCCCCCAGGATCGGGATCAACAGAAATATGGTTTCTCCCCCAGGATCGGGATTAACAGAAATATGGTTTCTCCCCCAGGATCGGGATTAACAGAAATATGGTTTCTCCCCCAGGATCGGGATTAACAGAAATCTGGTTTATCCCCCAGGACCGGCGTGAGGACTGCTACGAGGCCCGGCTTCGCATCACCGACACAGACATGGCCGACAGTCGCAACTACTACCTGAGCGTGGAGAACGACAGGGGCGCCGACAAGTATGGCGTCCACCTGGCCGTCAGGGGTTCGTACCAGGGTTCGTTTCACCACACCTCCTCACCTTACACCTCGCCCGGCCTGAGTGGGGCGGGGGCTTCTTGACTTTGCTGGCCCGGGGGGAATTGATTTGTGATTGATTTTTTTTTTTTTTAGTACTACGAACTTGTGAGTAGAATATTTTTTATTTATTTATTAATTATGGTGCTTTAACATCGATGGTCATTCGCACCGTTTCCAAGTTTAGATCTTTCTAAATAAATGAGATCTCTTAAGGTATATGTATAGCATTAGAGAATGTAATGAATTTTTTACTTGTGAGAAGTTTTTTTTTGTGATGATGTAATGAAATTATTATTTGTAATAAATCTATATTACAATTTTTTTATATATAAAAAACAATACCTAATGTCCACTACGTCAAAGTCAAGTACCACCCCTCATTCACAAGGCCGGGCGATTTAGTATTAAGTGCTTCACTAACACTTTTTTAGTAGTGTCTTCTTGTTTTGCTGTCCTTTAACCTATCACTAACACGCTCTTTTAGTAGTTTGACATTCTATTTATTTAAAAAAAAATATAATCTAATTAATCATCACAAGAAACCCGGATATAAGAGAACTTAAGGTAGGTACCGGAATTTTTTTCATGTATTGGGTGGGATTCGAACCAACTATTCAACATCGCTTTCAACTGCATGGTCATATCACGACGGGGGTGTTACCCGCCATTCGTGGGAGACTCACAAACCTGCTACCCACATAAACCTCACACAGCCTGGGTTCGGACGGAATGCCACTATCACGAAGTCTTCACCTCGCTGGGCGTTGCTTAACCTCGAGAACCGGTGCATTTAACGCGCCATTGACGCTGGCCTACTTCCATTACAACACTTTTGGTTTATGCTAAATTTCAATTTCATGGGTCTGAATTTGTAACACGTGTCTGAACTTCTATTTGCAACTGAATTTGTAAAATATGATTGTGATAGTGATATAGGGCCAGGAGCGCGCTGTTGAAAATTATAACAAACATCAGGTATGTTCGTAGTTGGTATGTATGTACATCTGTACGGTATGTATGTATCTTCGAATGTATGTATCTATGGTATGTGTATATGAAGGAAAGCTAGAAACAACGTGAAGGAATTCCACCAAAGTTTTGCTAAAGTTTAATAGATGGTGGATTCTCTAGGTTAGGTAGGTATGTTAGAAGTGAAACAAGCTCGAGAGAAAGGAGAGAGAGAGAGAGAGTTTTGAGTGAGTAGAAATCTAACTAAAATTGAAATCTAAAATTAACTCACCTTTATGAAATCCCCACATATTACAAATATCCCAGTTAAGGAACTTTTCATATTCGCCTTTTGGAAAAATGAACATTGCATATAAGTCTACTTTGGATATCTCTCATAGCACAGGTATTATTCGAGCAAAGATGAAATTTTCGGTGAGAATGTTTGTTCCACATGGTGTTGAAAAATTCTTATGGAAGAAAATTAAACTTTAAACCGACCTCAGTAGCTCGATTGATAGGGCGGTCGACTTGTAACCTGGAGGTCGGTGGTTCAAGTCCCGAGTGGTTGAAGCAACGAATCACGAAAATGATTAAAACAAATATGATAAACTGTAATAATAATAATAAATCAATACTCTTTAGTGGAAGGTAAACACCTCGCCAGGTTAATTTTGTTAAAGCCTTTTCTACCACCTAACGCTCAGGGTCTTATTACTATATGGTTATATACTCAAATTAACTTAGGAAAATTCATACTTGACCACCTGGCGCGCTAGACCCACCCACATGAAGTTTCTTATCACATCTTACCTATCGATGTTCCTGAACTTGGTACACAGTCTGTGTTTTTTACTTACCAACCTTTACCTGAGAATACACGCTTGTAAACAGACGAGAATATCGCAAGTCTCTCCCTCTCCACTCTCTCCTCCTTCCCCCTCTTCCTTCCCTTCTCCCTTCTCCCTTCCCTTCTTCTGTTCGTCTCTATCTCTCCTCTTTCCTCCTCTTCCCTTTCTTCTTGTTCGTCTCTATCTCTCCTCTTTCCTCCTCTTCCCTTCTTCTGTTCGTCTCTATCTCTCCTCTTTCCTCCTCTTCCTTTCTTCTTGTTCGTCTCTATCTCTCTCTTTCCTCCTCTTCCCTTTCTTCTTGTTGTCTCTATCTCTCCTCTTTCTCTCTTCCCTTTCTTCTTGTTCGTCTCTATCTCTCCTCTTTCCTCCTCTTCCCTTTCTTCTTGTTCGTCTCTATTCTCTCTCTTTCCTCTCTTTTCCTCTTCTCTTCTTTCTTCGTCTCTATCTCTCTCTTTCCTCCTCTTCCCTTTCTTTCTTCCTCTTCTCTCTTCTCCCCTCTTTCCTCTTCTTCCCCTTCTTCTTCTTTCTTCCTCTACTCCTCTTCTTCTCCTCTTCTTTTCCCTCCTTCTTCTCCTTTCTTCTTTCGCTCTCTCTCTCTCCTCTTCCTCTCTTCCACTTCTTCTTTTCTCTCTATCTCCTTCTTCTCCTTTCGCTTCTTGTTTCTCTATCTCTCCTCTTTCGTCCTCTCTTTTCCCATCTCTTCTTTCTCTCTCCTTCTCTCCTCTTTTCCCTCTTTCCTCTTTCTTTCTCACTATCCACCTCTTCTCTCCTCTTCCTTCCTCTTTCCTCCTCTTCCTTACTTTCTCACTTCCCCTTACCTTTTCCGTCTCCTTTCTCCTCCCCCTTCCTTTTACTCCCTCCTCCTCCTTCTCTTCTTCTCATCCTCTTCCTGCGAAATCACATTCCCTAAGCCTTTCGAAATTTGATGTTTTTTGCTTTCCACTCTCTCATCCTCTCTTCTTTTTCTCCTTGCCTCGGTACATCCTTCTTTGTGTTTTTTATTATTATTACGTAGATACCTAGGAGAAATATAATTGAGAGTAAAATAAGATGAAAAAAGAGGTAAAGAACGAGGAAGGAAGAGAGAGAGGAGAGAGAGAGAGAGAGAAGAGAGAGAGAGAGAGAGAGAGAAGAGAGAGAGAGAGAGAGAGAGAGAGAAAGAGAGAGAGAGAGTTATCATATTTTGTTAATCACTTTCGTGATGTCACAACTACTCTAACTCGCTTTACTAAATCTACTCCGATACCGGGACTTGAACCACCGACCTCCAGGTTACAAGTGCGCCGCATTATCGATCAAGCTACTGGAGGTCGGTTAGACTTTCTATTATTTACCTTCTATTAATTCTATTCCATTCTACTTATTCAATCCCATTCTCTGAGATGAATGTTGCAAGTTTCAAGGAGAAAGATAAAATGAAAATGAACCCTTGTTAAACCGACCATGTCGGTGCACGATATATCATTTCTCTCTCTCTGTCTCTCTCCTTCTTCCTCTATTTCTCCTTCCTTCCCTCTCTCAACACTCCCCTCGTTCTTTCGCTCCTTTTTCCTTTTCTTCTCTTGAAGTTTGAACTTTCAAGAATCTAGTAACAATACAAGATGTGAGTAAAGAAAGAGCTATATACAGGGTGTCCCGTATACAGAGGCAAATATTTTGAGGGTAGGTTCAGCCCACCGTGGACTATTATATGAGCGAAACTTGCAGTCGGGCATTTTGCTTCGTTAAAGAGTTATGGCCAAATCCCTGTTTTTCCCACAGGTCTAGAGGTCACTTGGATCGATGCACGTTTTTACAGGAATGGTAGCCAGTAAGTAATTTTTGTATTCATGTATGGATAGTCATGCATATTTCCCTTGAAATGCAGTTGGTTGCATGAAAAAATATTGAAAGACCAGAGAGATATTTAATCATAAGTTCAATATTTTTCTAAAATTCGATTTTTCCCTGTTTTCCCTTTCGTGAATTTAGAGTAGGTACTTCTACAATTGCAATTCTGCGTATCACTAGGTAAAAAAATACCCTTTGCTATTTTGTTTCAATAAATACAAAGTTCTTTCAGACGCGTGAAGGAACGAATGAGATACGCCTTATCAAACGGCACCAGAAGGAGAGAAACACATCTTTCAATTTTTGAATCTGGGCGCTATTGCATTTTGAAGAACACTCGATGCCTGAAGCGGTCTGTGTGACTATTTTTGTGCCAACTGCAGGTTATAAATGAAAATTTTCTGAGTACAATTAGTTCTATCAACCAACTATATCAATCAAATCTAATAGTTAAAATAACAAGGCGATCAATTTGTTCGGTGGAAGAGAAAGCCACAAGCTTTTAACCTCGCCCTTGGTTCGCTACATATTCTTTTGGGTTCTTTTCATTTCATGTCCTGTGTTGCAGAATGTATCATGTTTGTAGTTTATCAATAAACTACAAACATGTATCACTGTATCACCACCCTTGATCAGTCTTTGTTTATATTTATTTCACAAATTGTTACCATGTTCACTGTAAAAAAAAAATGTAAGTAAAGCTTGGTCCAATCTATATATATAAAATCCATTTACATTCATTCATAATCAACGCAGAGCCTAAACGGCTGGGCCGATTGACTTGAAATTTTGCAGGAAGCTTCCCCTTATGATGTAGGGGCGTACTAAGAACGGATTTTTTGAAGGAAACAGGGGTTCTCAACTTATGGCCAAAAATTAACGTTTATTGATAATCAACGCAGAGCCTAAACGGTTAGGCCGATTGACTTGAAATTTTGCAGGAAGCTTTCCCTTATGATGTAGGGGCGTACTAAGAACGGATTTTTTTGAAGGAAACAGGGGTTCTCAACTTATGGTCAAAATTAGTCATTTTCAGAGTGTTGTCAGATTCTCAAAAGGGTTGAGCTGAATGACTTGAAATTAGGCAAAAAACTTCTTTCAGTGATGAAGAAGCTTACTATGAA
Organism: Bactericera cockerelli; assembly: GCA_024516035.1. Lineage (NCBI taxonomy): Eukaryota > Metazoa > Arthropoda > Insecta > Hemiptera > Triozidae > Bactericera > Bactericera cockerelli. The sequence continues at coordinate 46,078,669 of CM044956.1, forward strand.
AGGATTTTTCAAAGATAGCAGGGGTCCTCAACGTATGGACAAAAGTAGACATTTTAGCGTCTTGCAAGATTCTCAAAACGGTTGAGCCGAATGACTTGAAATTTGGCAGACAGTTTTTTTTGTGATGTAGGGGAATAATAAGAAACAAATTTTAAAAGAAAATAGGGGTTCTCAACTTATGGTCAAGCTGGATGGCGAATACTATGTTTTTCGACTCATGAAAGATACTCTCCTGTCATACATTTGGCCGTCTACTTTGAAAATGGACAAAGGGTAGTTTTTACAAGCAAAAATGTCCAACAGAGAATTGACAACCCTCCTAAAACAACATTAATGGCGTTTTTCCAACTACGCAACCAGGATGAGTTTGCAAAGACTCTTTTTTATAATGAAGTACCAGCATTTTATGTGTGGAAAAACAATATGTTCCAAAGAAGGAAAAAAAGATGAATTGTTCCAGGACATCCGGGTGTAAAAAAAGACCACGTTCTTGGTAAAATTTATACCGTACATCCGAATGACTCAGAATGTTTCTACCTGCGATTACTTCTACATAAAGTGCGAGGACCTACTTCATTCAGAAGCCTCAAAATGGTAGGCGGCATTGAATACCCTACGTTCCATGCTGCATGCCTAGCCATGGGTTTGTTACTTGATGATGCGCAAGCAATGTGAACATTATTACCAACAGAACTTATTTGGCAGAAATTTCATACAACACGTTTCAAATGGGGTCTTTCGTCTCTGAAAAAGTGCCATTACTCAATAGTGAACAGAGATACGTGTATGAAACTGTACTTCAGAGCGTCACTTCATCTCTTGATTCTGTAGGTAATAATTTGTTCTTCCTAGATGCTCCAGGTGGAACTGGAAAAACATTCTTAATAAACCTTTTTTTAGCTACAATACGCAAAGATGGAAATATTGCCATTGCTGTTGCATCGTCCGGTATTGCCGCCACACTGATAGAAGGAGGCCGCACTGTTCATTCTGCTTTGAAATTGCCGCTCGATTTAAATTCAGTAGATACACCAAGCTGTACTATTTGAAAGCTAAGTGATATGGCCAAAGTCCTCAGGGATTTCAAGTTGATCGTATATGATGAATGTACAATGACTCATAAAACTGGCTTAGAGACACTGGACCGTACTCTACAAGACATTCGTGGTGTTAAAAATCTTATGGGTGGTAAAACTGTGCTACTGTCTGGAGATTTTAGACAAACTTTAAACTTTGTTCCACGTGGAACAAGAGCTGACGAAGTGAAGGCATGTTTAAAATCATCCATTTTGTGGCCACAGATAACTGTTCTTTCTTTAAAGTTGAATATGCGTCTACACCTTCACGCTGATCAAAATGCAGAAGTTTTTTCGAAGCTTTTGCTTCGGATAGGTGATGGACAGTTACCTGAACAAAATGAAAAAATTGTAAGTCCTACCGAACACTGTCAGTTATTAGTTGATTACAACACCTTCCTAGACACTATCTACCCCAATCTAGATGACCCAAGTGTTGTTGTCCCTGTTTGGCTAAAGATAAGGGCCATACTAACACCAAAGAATGATAATGCTCTGGAAATTAATAATGACTTATTAAAAAGAATGCTATCTGAACTATCAACTTACGAATCCGTAGATACTGTTGTGGAAGAGGAAGAAGCCATCCATTACCCAACCGAATTTCTTAATACACTAAATCCTCCTGGCTTGCCACCCCATCGGCTATGCCTTAAGGCTGGAGCACCAATAATATTACTAAGAAATCTGAGACCCCCGAAATTGTGTAACGGCACGCGGCTTCAAATTACATCCTTAAAAAAAAAAAAAAAAAAAACATTATCGAGGCAGTTATATTCACAGGGGCTGGTGCAGGTGAAAAGGTATATGTACACAGGATTTTTTTGTCGGCGCGGGGGTTCGAACCCGGGACCTCCCGCATCGTAAGCGAGTGCTTAACCACTGAGCTATTTGTGTGCTCATTTAATCTGTTCATTAGCAACTATGCACTTGGGTTTTTTTTTAATGGTAGGCAGGAAAAAATCTTTCAAAGACACAGAGATCCTGCCTGGGGTGTGGGATTTCCACCCACTAAAAACCCACCTTCTCTAAAAGCTAACTGCACTTGGAACCGAAAAATATCATTACTTCAAGTGCGGCGCTGTAGGGCACCTACTGATTTCGTTGTAGTACCCTCCCATCTCTCTCTTGGGTTCTAATGTTATTTTCTGACTACCACTTTAATTTCAAAAGAGTTCAATTCCCCAGAAAACTATGTTTTGCCATGACGATAAATAAGGCACAGGGGCAAACTCTCGAGCTAGCTGGAATTGACCTTAGAACGATTGCTTCTCCCACGGTCAGCTCTATGTTGCTTTTTCAAGAGTAAGGTCTGCCAAGTCCCTCATTCAGCCAGATGGTATAACAAAGAACCTGGTGTATAAAGAAGTGCTTCAATAACCATAAAACTTATGCAGCGGCGGTGGCCATGCCTTGGCCACGCGAAGCGGGCGTAGCCCGCTAGTTGTTTATAAAATAAAAATAAAGTATTAATAATAATAGTAACCTTAAGGTTGGATGTTCGAGTTTTACCCAAGGTTAATTTTCGGCACTATTTGTTATGTTTTTGATATCATGATTGTGATAAACACAAAAATGATATTTTTAATTTTAGTTCTAAAAATAAAATCATAATGTTGTAGCGCAGAGTCTTTCTCCATGTGTATTCTTTTTCCATAATTACACCACTGGTTGCTGCTTTCGTTGCAGCCTCTCTCATTTTTCCTCATGATAACCCTGTGATTCCGTAACCCCATTCACATAAAAGTTCACACCGACCGACCACTGAAAATGATCAATTTCCCTCTGTTAAACATCCCAGAGCAGTGTATTTATACCTCAAATTACGCGCCAATTCTGTTAAAATTCAGCCAACTTTGAATTTTCCATCATGATTCAGAAGTGTTTTTTGAGCTTTGTGTGTACTGCGATCCATGATCTTTAAAGTAATATAAATGAGCTTTCTTTTTTATAAAACTAAACATAATAGGGTATTTTTTTAACTAGTGCTACGCAGAATTGCAATTGTAGAAGTACTCTAAATTCACGAAAGGGAAAACAGGGAAAAATCAAATTTTAGAAAAGTATTGAACTTATGATTAAATATCTCTCTGGTCTTTCAATATTTTTTTATGCAACCAACTGCATTTCAAGGGAAATGACTATCCATACATGAAGTCAAAAATTACTTACTGGCTACCATTTCTTTAAAAACGTGCATCGATCCAAGTGACCTCTAGACCTGTGGGAAAAACAGGGATTTGGCCATAACTCTTTAACGAAGCAAAATGCCCCACTGCAAGTTTCGCTCATATAATAGTCCACGGTGGGCTGAACCTACCCTCAAAATATTTGCATCTGTATACGGGACACCCTGTAGAGACGGTTGAAGAGAGAGGATATATATTATGTAGAAGATAAATGAAGGGAAATCAGAGAAAGAGAGGTGGATAAAGATGGAATAACGGTGCAGGAGATGGGAATAATAATAATAATAATATCGCCTTATTTATACTCCCGATAAGGACTATTGAAGTCCCAATTTTCCAGCAGTAGGTTAGGTTATGATGTGGTAAAAATCCCAAATTGGAGAATAACTTGTCATGTCCCGGCTGGGTTTCGAACCCACGACCTCTGGAACCTCTGGATTCACAGAGTGCCGCCTTTACCACTGAGCTACCGAGACTTGCATAATGCAGGGAAGACAAAGTATTAAGGTTAGGACCGAAGAGAGAAAGGGAGAGAGAGAGAGAGAAAGGGAGTAAGAGAGAGAGAGAAAGGAAGTAAGAGAGAGAGAAAGAGAGAGAGAAAGAGAGAGAGAAAGAGAGAGAGAAAGAGAGAGAGAAAGAGAGAGAGAGAAAGAGTGAAAGAGTGAAAGAGTGAAAGAGTGAAAGAGTGAGAGAGAGAGAGAGAGAGAGAGAGAGAGAGAGAGAGAGAGAGAGAGAGAGAGAGAGAGAGAGAAAGAAAGAAAGAAAGAAAGAAAAGAAACAAAGAGAGAAAGAGACATAGGTGGAGGTATGGTGAGAGAGAAAGAGAGGGGGCGGGGTTGATATCCTCAGTATTGCAGTAAGTCACTAGGTACCACAGTAAAATTAACACTTAAGCTTGCATAGTTTTCTGTGCCCTAACTATCCTGGTAGCATTTCTTTCAGAACCTGAGGTTTCAGTTTACATTGTTCAAAGTTCTTTGCTGCGTTTCTTTGCTCAAAAAAACATTGCTGCAAAACACTTTGTTGCAAAATGTTGCTATCAGTGGGATCCCACCCAGCCTTACTGTTATTCCCTCTGCCCTTCCTTCTCTCTCTCTCTCTCTCTCTCCCCTTCGATTATATTCTCATAGATTATACAGAAATTAGCACTATCCCTCTCTCTCTTTCTTCGCCTATTTTTCTTTTCTTTATACAGGGTGATCGAAACCACCCAGCCACTATCTTTTTCTCGAGAACGGTTTGAGATAGGATCTTGAAACAAAAAATTGGTCCCCAATATGAAGTCTGAAGTTTCATGGGAAAATATTTTGAACCTCCGCCCACCGCCCTAAGGGCGTTTTCAGGGGGGCACATGTCCGTTTCTCCCGAATTTTAAATGGAATGCATATTTTTTTATTTTACATTCGAAACATGCAAAGCAAGTTAGTAACACTAGTAAAAAGAAAAAAAATATTCCTTGGTTCGAGTCCCGAAAAAACACGGTTTTTAGAAGAAAATAGACCCAGGTTGCGGAAGTCATTACGGGCACCCGGTAAACGTTGTGAATAAACTAAAAATGACAAAAAATAGGTAAAGTTCTCTTCTTTAATTTAATGTACTTGCTTTTATTCTTTAAGAAATTCATAGGTCCTTAAATTGGTCATAAACTTTTTTCAGGTTCAAAAGACCAAAAGTCCAGAAATTTAAATTCGACCCCCTATTTTTTTTTCTTTCACATAAAAGAAGAAAATAATTAGCATACAATGCAAAAAAAATTAACTCTCTGCGATTTTTTCCCTTAAAACGGCAGACGAATAACGTCTAAAATGCGTTCATTTCCGTGCGCGTGAGTCACGACACGAGTCCGTGCCTGAAGTTTGTATGTACGATGTAGGTAACTCACCTCTACAGATGTTCAAAAACACTACCCTCGGCTGCAATACATTTCCTCAGTATGCCAGGATAGGTGGCATGAACTCTCTCTCTAGCTCCTCAGGTGCAATGTTGCAGCAGATCCCAATGATGCGCACCTTCATATTTTCCACATCTGTTGGACTGGTTTGGTATGTTAGATCTTTCACCTTTCCCCACAGGTAAAAATCCATGACGGTGAGGTCCAGGGTGCGGGCAGACGAAAAAAATTAACTTTCTGCGATGACCTCTGAAATGCGTTCTTTTTCATACGCGTGAGTCATGGCACGAGTCCGTGCCTGAAGCTTGTATGTACGATGTAGGTTACTCACCTCTACAAAATTAGAAAAAGAACGACAACTGATGATAATAATTATTAATTTTCGTTCTGGCGCTACTGTAAACCCTGAAGTCAGCATCCGAGATATAGCAAGAGATTCGGCCATTATTTACACGTGTGTTGAGCAAATTCTAAAGGAGAGTAATTTCCATCCTTTTCATATCTCTCTGCATTAAGAGCTATCTGCCCAGGATCAAGTGAATAGTTTAAATTAAGTATACCTCATTTTTATCTGAGGGTGCGAGAACAACTTAATTGCTTGTTCCCTCAGAGATGGATCGGCAGAGGAGGACCAAACCCCCAGCACCCTGGACCTCACTTGATTTTTACCTGTGAGGAAAGGTGAAAGATCTAGAATACCAAACCAGTAGTCCAACAGATGTGGAAAATATGAAGGTGCGCATCATTGGGATCTGCCGCACAATCACACCTGAGGAGCTAGAGAGAGAGTTCATGCCACCTATCCTGGCATACTGAGGAAATGTATTGCAGCCGAGGGTAGTGTTTTTGAACATCTGTAGAGGTGAGTTACCTACATCGTACATACAAACTTCAGGCACGGACTCGTGTCGTGACTCACGCGCACGGAAATGAACGCATTTTAGACGTTATTCGTCTGCCGTTTTAAAGGAAAAAATCGCAGAGAGTTAATTTTTTTTGCATTGTATGCTAATTATTTTCTTCTTTTATGTGAAAGAAAAAAAAATAGGGGGTCGAATTTAAATTTCTGGACTTTTGGTATTTTGAACCTGAAAAAAGTTTATGACCAATTTAAGGACCTATGACTTTCTTAAAGAATAAAAGCAAGTACATTAAATTAAAGAAGAGAACTTTACCTATTTTTTGTCATTTTTAGTTTATTCACAACGTTTACCGGGTGCCCGTAATGACTTCCGCAACCTGGGTCTATTTTCTTCTAAAAACCGTGTTTTTTCGGGACTCGAACCAAGGAATATTTTTTTTCTTTTTACTAGTGTTACTAACTTGCTTTGCATGTTTCGAATGTAAAATAAAAAAATATGCATTCCATTTCAAATTCGGGAGAAACGTACATGTGCCCCCCTGAAAACGCCCTTAGGGGCGGTGGGCGGAGGTTCAAAATATTTTCCCATAAAACTTCAGACTTCATATTGGGGACCAATTTTTTGTTTCAAGATCCTATCTCAAACCGTTCTCGAGAAAAAGATAGTGGCTGGGTGGTTTCGATCACCCTGTATGTATACTCGTATATTATATATTTCATATTTCCTTCAGTACCTCTTTTTATTTCTCTCTTTCTCTTTCTCTCTCTCTCTTTCTCTCTCTCTCTCTCTCCCTCCCTCCCCGTCCCTCCCTCCTCTCTCTCTTTCTCTCTCTCCATTTCACTCGCGTGCACGACTGGAATTACTCCTGACTCGGACCTCAGTGTAATTGTTACAAAGGATATCACAAATTGAAACCAAGTCCCGAGTTGTGCCATTCGTTCGGACGGTTATGGGGTCTGCACATGTGACCGTTAAAGTGGTCAAACCTCCAACCCTACCCAGGACACCCTTCCATGAACTAGTACAGTTTCATCATTTCCTTTGCAGATGTCTTGCTTCTTATCAGTATTAACAGAAAGGTGAGAAGTTTTACTAGATGTACAATTGTACATGAATATCAGACCATACATGAACAGCTGTTGCGAGCTGATTTGCTCTCATCAGCAGGTAATTGTTCTGATTTTCCTTGCCATCAACCAACTTCTCTATTTTAATGAGTATAAACAGAAAAATGAGAAGTTGTACTAGATATCTTAATGCCTTTGCCAGAATATTTTTTTCTTGCTCTTTGGCCATAAATATATCTTATGCATTATTTTTTTAAGGTTACTGTCGTCAAACTAATGATGGCGCTGAACCTATACTGTCGCTAAAATTTTGATTGACGGTTGTTGCAATAATGTTTGTAAAAGAAGATTTGATATCGGCTTGCCTTCTTTTGAAATGGTTTTTTATGCTTAATTCTATTTCATGATGATTGACCTTAGTTAGTAACAGTCATAGAAAGTTCTTCTATATTTATTTATTTGCTCGCAGTGAAATTACTATAAAATTTATTCATGCGTGATCAATTGATCATAGTATACATAAATGTACAAAATATGCTTTCCCATATTTTTCTACATAATTCAAATCAAATAGCAAAAGCACAAGTTGACTTATTTATTTGAATGAAGGATTTAAAATTTCTGAAGCGTCATCATATATTTCTGGAACCAATTTATGACAAGTACATGAAATACATGAATGGTCATTTATGAACCTATTAGTCAACAACCCAAAATCATATTTTTACTACGCTATCATAAACCCGGTTTATTTTTCTTCCCTGAATCACATCTCTACTTCACCTCATGTTAAAATATAGGCTAAGTTATGAGTCCTTTATTACTTCTCATCTATCAGAGTTGAGATTATCTCTCCTTTTCTTCAACCTCTCTTTCTCTCCTTCCTCTCATTCCCTCCTTTTCTTTTACATCTTTTTCTCCCCTCGTCTCCTTTTCATCTTTTCCTCATCTTTCTCCCCCTTCAAATTTATCCTCTCCTTTTCTTCTTCCTCCTTTCTCTCCTCCTCTCCTTTTCATCTCCTCCCCATCTCTCCCGCGCTTCTTCAAATACTTCAGGATCATAAAAAAGCATTCGACAGAGATGTCCTCATTTATAAATTTAATATCCTGACGTATTACCCTCGTTTGGCAAAATGAATTTATGGCTCAGTGTTCTTCTATTAGAGGAAAATCACTTTTTAAACTGCCACAGCCCCATTAATCCCGGAATGGCGAATGGCTTTCCCACATGTCCTATTAGTGGACATGAGAAAATGGAGGATAAAGACGAAGAAAACATAAATAATGGTATGTGACTCAGAAATCCAATTAGGTATGTTATACAGGGTGGACCAAAAAAACGTTTACACCCGTTAATGGTAGATTACTGACGACATTTCCAGGCCGGATCTGCAATCCGTTTTTTCGGATTCGCCTTCGTAACTGCACAAAGTGATTTTTTGCAACTTTCCGAAAAAGTCCGACTTTGGTTTATTCTTCAGGTCAGTACTTTTTTCCTGTTTAAGATGAGTTGGTTCTGAACATTTCTGCAGAAAGCCAACAAAATTTCGATGTTTCTAGCTACACTACTTTGTTTTTTACGATTTGGTTTGTCATATTTTTTTACACCTGAACAGAAAAAAAACACCCAAAAAAACTTTTTTACTAAATAAAACACTCGACATTTGTCCGAACAAATTTTGGCACAGACATGGGCAAGTTTGATAAAAGTTGGCGGCCGCCCCGAGGATGATAAAAAATAATTTTACGATTTTTTATCACGTGATCTTCTGGGAAAAATTATTAGATGTTTGCCAAAAACTCTTCAAAAATCCCAAGAGTTTTCCAGCTGTAGACTGTGTAAGGGCGTCTTGTATTGTTTACAAAAATTGTTTACATTGCTTTTTTTGAATACCGCGGTCTCACATGCCTTCATCAGCCAGTTTAGGAAAATTCAAATGATAAATTTCGTGCCTCTCAGATTGTCAGTGGTGTTAGCTAGATGTGGTAGTGCTGAGAGTGTTAGTCGCATGACCGAGGTTCAATTCTCGACGGTCAATATTATTTTAATTATCAAAAAAATCTGATGGAATATTTTATTCATACCTGTATCTGACCTGTTGTAACACCAACAACTTATGTTTTTTTTGGGGGTAATACCATCTGTAAATTGAGTTATATCAGATACTATTGGTATCACAATACACATAATGTAAGGATGGTTTTTCTTATACTTCCCTACGAGAGAAAAAAAAACTAGCGAATTTTCCAATCGTAGGTAAATAGAGTTTATGAAATAAATCCAGGTAAATATGTAGGTAGGTTCTTCTGTCATAAACAATACTAATTAAATAACAAATATTTACCGATTACCAACTCTTAATAGAAGTCTTGAAAAAAACAAGATAATATTTTGTAAAATTAATAAACTTTTGCAGTCTTTATTATGTTTTATACTATTTTGATATAAACAAAAAGGTATTTAAAAAAACATTTTGTGTTAGTATGTTCAATGAGAAACGATTAGACGCGCACAATTAGCTCAGTGGTAAGCTAGTCCACCCGGTCCGAACGCCAGAGCCAGCAAAAAATTCATGACTTCAAAATAAAAAAGACTGTTGCCATTTTTTATTTAGCCATAGTACCTACACACTATGGATTCTCCTCACACAAATTTTTGAAACCAATGGTGACTTTAGTACCTTAGTTCTAACTCAGAACTGTCCCTCTACCTTCTTGCCTTTCTCTCTCTCTCTCTTTCGCTCTTTGCCTCTCTCTCTCTCTCTCTCTTTCGCTCTTTGCCTCTCTCTCTCTCTCTCTCTCTCTCTCTTTCTCTCTCTCTCTCTCTCTCTCCCTCTCCCTTCTCAATTCCCTTAGAGGAACTGTTGGAAGTTGCGTCCACCTTCCTGGATGCAAAGGTTGAACCTCTTCATCATGTTCCGTCGAATGTTGCGGAAGATTCCAGGTTTTTCTGTCAGGTCATCGAATACCAACAGGATTCTTGCTACCAGATTTCGTAAACTATGTTTTTCACGTGATCCCAAATGTTCCTGTTGGCAACTCCATATGCTAAATGCGTATCTGCCATTTCAGCATCCGAATTATAATAATGTAACTTGTACTAAAAAAACACAAGAAGTTTAAAGATAATATTTCATAGAATGCAGAAAAATATGCTTGAAAACTATCATCGAGAAACAAACAATCATTCATTTGACTGGCCTTTAATTAATTCCAAGGAAAATAATTATCAGACATAAATAGCTAATTACTCTTTGAGTACAAGACGACCCTACACGGTCTACACTTTTAAGATTTTGAACATCATTTTTTGAGACTTACCTGGTTTGTTTACCCAGAAGATCACGTGATAAAAAATCGTAAAATTATTTTTTAGCATCCTTGGGTTGGCCGCCAACTTTTATCAAACTTGCCCATGTCTGTGCCAAAATTTGCGCGGGCAAATCTTGAGTGTTTCAAAGTGTAAAAAATTTACATGAGAATTTTTTTTCTATTCAGGTGTCAAAAAAGATGCCAAACCAAACCGTAAAAAACAAAAAAGTGTAGCTAGAAACATCGAAATTTTGTTGGCTTTCTGCAGAAATGTACAGAACCAACTCATCTTAAACAGGAAAAAAGTTCTGACCTGAAGAATAAGCCAAAGTCGGACTTTTTCAGAAAATTGCAAAAAATCACTTTGTGCAGTTATAAAGGCGAATCCGAAAAAACGGATTGCAGATCCGTCCTAGAAATGTCGTCAGTAATCTACCATTAACGGGTGTAAACGTTTTTTTGGTCCACCCTGTAGATAGGTACATGAATGCACCGCATTTGCTGTATAAATAACAAGAGATACCCACATAAATAACTGATAGAGATAAAAACAGTCGAACCTGGATATAAGAGAACTGGATAGAAGAGAACTGGATAAAATAGAATCCTGGCAATAAGAGATGAATTTCCTGGTCAAATTATATTGAGGGAAAATAATTTCTCTAGAAGAGATTTTAAATTTCAAATATATGCAGTTGTTTATTATTATTATCATTATGAAATTCTTTATTAGAAGAACATATTATATACAAACAAAAAATGGTAAAAATTAAAGTACAAAATTGACCATATAAATATAAACAGGAAAAAAATAAACAAAATATATACATACAGTATATCTTCACTAAAGGGCGGGATTATTGTCTATGGCAATCTCTTCTACCCAACCCTTATAAGTCAAACAATAACAATGTCGGCACGGGGGATCGAACCCAAGACCTTCCGCAAGGTAAGCGAGTGCTTAACCACTGAGCTAATCGCTCGCTTAATTTTCACAAGTTGCGAAGAGCTACGCCCACGTTCACAATAAATATTTCTCATACAAAATTCCTTACATCCTCTGATTATTTGCACAACCAAATTATTCGTCTACACTGCTTCCGTTCCCCCGAAAATCCCTGGTTCCTATGTTTCACGTTAAAAAAAGAATTCTAAATATATTTCATGCAAGTTTTTCTCCCTTAATTCCTGGGGGTGTTTCCCAGTAAGATTAGGTTGGTGGGATGAGAGAGAAAATGTAGGAAAAGTTTACGGAGAAAAATTAAAAAGCAAAGTAAAATTAAAAAAATGTTTTATAATATTTATATAAGTTGTTTGTTTAAATATTTTGTAATATGCTTTATTTTTGGAAATATGTATCAGATGTTTCTAGTATAGATGTATGCATACATATTGTTTGTATGTACTGCTATACATATGGTATGCATGTTCTGCTATACATATGGTATGTATGTACTCATGTACTGCTATACATAAATATGGTATGCATGTACTGCTATTCATAAATATGGTATGCATGTACTGATACACATATGGTATGTATGTACTGCTATACATAAATATGGTATGCATGTACTGCTATACATAAATATGGTATGCATGTACTGATATACATAATGGTATGTATGTACTGCTTTTCGTGTACTCTTCGTGTACTGTGTGTGTACAGTACATGTACTCTTACACACATATGAAACGAGTGAGTGTACTTTTCATACAGCGCGTTGTTTATTCATATTTATTCCCTATGAAATATTCCCCATATTTTTCTACTTGACGATAACATTGAAAGAAGTTGGGAAATAAAACCAACAATTTACCATAAAATCAATTAAACCATAAAATACAAAATTAGAATAATATAAACAAGAAAAAAAAGATAGATAACATGAATAAATTTCATACAGATGTCTTTACTAAAGGGAGGGGTTATTGCCTATGACAATCTCTTTCACTCTTATCTAATAGTCAATAATAATTTAAATAAAATGCAAGAAAAATAAATTTAGAGATATACCTAGATGAAAAAAAGTAGGAAAAATAGAAATGAAAATGGTGATAAAGAAAAAGACACGAAAAGGGAATATTGTAGAAAGAGAGGGCGAAGACGAAAATATACAACACAAGTAGAAGCAATATGAAACTGCACATTACAAAGATATATATGTATGTTCCATCCACATAAGGAATTTCAAGTTAAATGTTTCATATGTATAGTATATACATAAATAAGTATGTACCTATAATATGAGTGGTATATCATGACAGACGACAATTTGAGAATAGATGACAGGGACAGGTATATTACTTTCCCCCAAAAATAGATTGCTTTCCTCAAACTTTCAAACCATCTTCAGTCCTACTTGAACAATTGTAGCTACGACTTTTCTACCAACAGTTTACTAATAGCCCAGGCAAATTAGTGCTCTAGCGTCAAAAAATTGCTCAATAGCTGGAAATCGTTTTAAACCCTTAAAGGGGTCCTGAATAATGGGTATATGAGTTTGCGACGGATTTTATGTTGTGCTTCCGAGTTTAGGGCCTAAATAGTGCAAATTTTTTGCACTTTTTTTAAAATTGCGCTTAGAACTCAAAATGTATTTATTCTACAGAAAATTTTACTCAGTTCTTATCTAAGGAACATAAAATTATGCGTCTAATGATGTTTAAATCATTAAAAAAGGTTAAGCCGTTCAGCCACAATCGCTCCTCAAAGATGGGTGGTTTTTTCAAACATAGCTCAAATTTTGAAAATTCTCAACTTTTAACGCCTGTAAGTCAAAAAGGACTGCACCAATTGAAAAATTTAATAGAATCAAACTTGTAGAAAATGTAATTTTAAGTAAAATACTGTTTGAAATTTGAAATTTGCTCACTTTTCCGCTAAGGCAGTGCAACGCAAAAAACTTCGTCTGAACTCTAAAATTATCACATTCTTACAACTTTTCAAGCAAAAGTGAACGTTATCTACTGCTTTCAGTCGAATAGGTGGTTTAAAATATTGAGAAACTTGCACTGAATTTTACTAAGATCTGTTTACTGAACATGTGATTTCAAGACAGCAGGCACACTATGGAGGATGTAACTTGTTTTATATGCGGGAACATTGTGCAAGAAGGAGCGGATAGAGGAATATTAAAGGAAAAGTCACTTCGAACGTTTATTGAGGCCAGCAGGAGGAGGAATGATGGGCATCACACGTGGTTACAGACTCAGAAATCTGTTATACTTCACGAGAAGTGTCGCAAAGGTGTCTACACGAAGGAGTCAAACATTGTAAAGGCCGAAAAAGAAGCAGGAAACGCAAGCCGTGTGACAAGAGGCCGTGAGGAAATACCAAAATTCAACTTTAAGGAGCTCTGCTTCTACTGTGGAAAAGATGCCTCTGAAAGCTTCAAGGTTAAACAGAAAAAGCTGCCTCTTCATAGACGTGAAATTCAGACACAAGAAATAATGCAAAAAATTAAAGGTTCTCCAATTGCCAGAGGAGATGAAATGGGGGCGGTGGTATTGCGTAAGATGGCAACTGAATCAGACCTCGTAGCCGCTGAAGGCAAGTACGATTTTGTCGTGGTATGTTCTTTAATTCACGCCCATCTATGGATCCTGATGCAGCTCAAGGTATATCTGGACGAGGGGAGTGAATTAATGTAGTAACTGGGGCTTTGAAGCCGAAAGACCTAAGTTTCCCAGTTACTGGGGTTTAACGAAGAAAAGGCCGCTGGTTCAATAATGCTACTATGAAAGGTGTAGGTGTATTAAAGAGTATTAAATTTACACGGAAAGATAAAAGGAAGAAATAAACTACTACTATGAAATGAGATTGGATGATCTTACCTTGAGTACTTGTACCAAGTACTTACGCCTTTAGAAGGGGATCAAAGGTGGTAGATCGAGGAAGGAGAGAAGACGTACCCTGACTACTGGTTGTTACAATCTGAACGAGGCATCGTCGTTCCCAATCTATCGTACCGAATCTCTGGCTTTCTTTGTAAGATCATATGATATGCCTATCATCTGATATCGAAGTGTTATCTCTAACAGTTAGGGGCGTAGAGATCGAGTGATATGCGCGGGGTAAGTTTGGAGTCAATTCAAACTGGAGTCACATGGCGTGAACAGGGAGAGTTCGCTCAAACTGGTCACTAGTGGGATTGATTTCACCTTCAGTATGGAGGTTCTAGGTACTAACGACTTCTTAGGAGTGAAGCACTGAATACCCCCCCATAGCATGGAACGTATCATGGCCTTATCATCACTAAAAATTCATTAACTCAATTCGTATATGACAACGCCGATATAAACATGGATACCATTGATGGCCATGAAAAGTGGTTCACTCCTAAGAAGTCGTTAGTACCCAGAACCTCCATATCTTTTCCACAGTAGAAGCAGAGCTCCTTGAAGTTGAATTTTGGTATTTCCTCGCGGCCTCTTGTCAAACGGCATCCGTTTCTTGCTTCTTTTTCGGCCTTTACAGTGTTTGACTCCTTCGTGTAGACACCTTTGCGACACTTCTCGTGAAGTATAACAGATCTTTGAGTCTGTAACCACGTGTGATGCACATCATTTCTCCTCCTGCTGTCCTCAATGAACATTCGAAGTGACTTTTCCTTTAATATTCCTCTATCTTTGCCTTTAATATGTTGTAGTCACTGTAGCCGAGTGAGTTAGCGCGCTAGGCATTGCACGCATGGTGACCTGGGTTCAATTCCCAGCGGGATGGGATTTTTTCTGCTCTGTAGCTCTGTACTTGGATGTTCGGGGTCCACTCATACTTCGTGAGTCGTGAGGAAAAAAGAGTAGCTGCTTTGAAAAGTTGGAAGAATGTGATAATTTTAGAGTTCAGACGAAGTTTTTTGCGTTGCACTGCCTTAGCGGAAATTTGGCGCTAGGGACGAAAAATCATATCTCAGCACTGGAGTGAGCAAATTTCAAATTTCAAACAGTATTTTACTTAAAATTACATTTTCTAAAAGTTCGATTTTATTAAATTTTTCAATTGGTGCAGTCCTTTTTGACTTACAGGCGTTAAAAGTTGAGAATTTTCAAAATTTGAGCTATGTTTGAAAAAACCACCCATCTTTGAGGAGCGATTGTGGCTGAACGGCTTAACCTTTTTTAATGATTCAAACGTCATTAGACGCATAATTTTATGTTCCTTAGATAAGAACTGAGTAAAATTTTCTGTAGAATAAATACATTTTGAGTTATAAGCGCAATTTTAAAAAAAGTGCAAAAAATTTGCACTATTTAGGCCCTAAACTCGGAAGCACAACCTAAAATCCGTCGCAAACTCATATACCCATTATTCAGGACCCCTTAAAGGGTTTAAAACCATTTCCAGCTATTGAGCAATTTTTTGACGCTAGACCCCATTTTAGCACTAATTTGCCTGGGCTATAATATGGATAACTATATTAATTTTACAAATACACCGACCTCAGTAGCTTGATCGATAAAGCGGCGGACTTGTAACCTGGAGTTTGGTGGTTCAAGTCCCGGATTCCGCGTAGATTTTGTAAAACAAGTTTAGGTAGTTGTGATATCACGAAAGTGGTTAACACAAATAATATGATAAAAAAAACTTTTCAAATAAATACTTAGTTCGTATTAAGTACTTTAAAATTTGATAATGAAGGAAATGTGCTGTCTTTGTAAAAAAATGCGGCACTATGTATGTTTTTTTTATCTTATTTTTGTTCGTCTTTATTATTATTTTTTTTTTAATCTTGTTATTCAAGCATCACCAAAAAACTCTTATTCGGGCACCTTTAGTTTTTATGCGCGCCGTACAATTCAACAATTATGCAATGTGCAATAAAAAAATACAAAATTTATCATCAAGCTCGCTGGGAGCCGAGCTTTCGTCGAGATTAAGCGCCAGTCGGTCTATGTTAACACGAAACAGAGTTTGTATAGTATTTTGATTCATTGTTTTCCTCCACTTGCCGTTAAATGTTAGCATTTTTTTTTTTTTTTTTTTTTTAGGCTTTAATTTTAGGTTCTCAAATTGTTTGAACTCTTCCACCCAACCATAATATTTTATATTTACTAACGACATGAAACCATTTTGAATTTTGTTAATTTCTGTGTCTACCCAACACCCCACCTGGTACTCAAAAGTGAGCTTAAAATTGATACGAGAGCTACTAAAGTATGTCGAGAACTGAAGAGTTTTAGGTAGGAATTATGAAAACTTGCTGAAATAGTAAATCTCAGAAAGAGTTGGGATAGGAGAGATTATTCGTTATCCTTTTTCTATTTCTAGTTCCCTGCCTCAAATATCTCTATCTCTTTTTCTCTTCCTCTATCTCTGTATTTTTATCGCTTTTTTGATGCTACCTCTCACTCTACCTATATCTACTAGTTGAATAATGAGAGACTCAGATCACGTGATGGATTTTTGAAAAAGAGATAAGTAATAAAGAGCTAAAAAAGTTATCATATTTGTGTTAATCACTTTCGTGATATCACAACTACTCAAACTCACTTTACTAATTTATGCTTAAACCGGGACTTGAACCACCGACCTCCTGGTTACAAGTCCGCCGCCTTATCGATCAAGCTACTGAGGTCGGTTAGTAATAAAGAGCTAGTTATTATGTCACAATTTTTAGTGGGTAGCATACGACATTACAGCCCACTGTACAACTACCCCAATTGTCCTCACGAGGCTAGGGTAGACTACGACATCCAAAGACATAGGAAAGAATGTCGTAGGCATTAACACTGCCCTTAATCAAGTTTTTCTTTTAATAATTTCAACTTCGTTTATTCTAAATTGTATGTACTATATTTTGTAAATAAAACTTGATTAAATCTGTTTAAGAATAAAAAAGTACAGAACCGAAAAAAAATCCGACCCAGCCGGGATTCAAACCCGGTGTATGTATCTAAAGAGTAAAATTGCGCTTTATAAAATTTCTAATTTGGGGCGACCAAATTTTTTATGAAACTGAGAGTTTTGGCGGTGTTCTCCTGGATTTTGCACTTCAATTTTTTTTTCAGTTTGCTGTGTAGGTGTCAGTTTACTGAAGTTATGCTAATGTTATGACTTTACTTTGCATGATTTCAAAAAAGGTTTTTAATTTGTTGATCACCGCACTAGGCACCTTTTGCAGAGTACATTTTATTTTATTTTTCATGTGAAATCATGAATAATTTTGTTTTGATCTTATTTTTAAAATATCTGCTTTTCAGGATATTAATGAACATTGATTTAATTTTTTTTATAATTATTTCATTTATATCCTACGCAAAAGTTATGTTTAAAATAGACGAGAATTGGACCTCACTTAAACTTGAAATACTAACTTTTTAATAGATTATACTTATTCACAAAAATCGATGATTATTTTTAAATAATTTTTTTCTTTCATTTTGTTTTTGATAAAACAAGTTCTTTCATGTTCTTGGACTGGACAGTGCACTTTTAGTCAAGTGGTTAACGCGCTAGTCTGGTAATCCAGGTAGCGTGGTGATACGTTGGTTGGAATCCCACCCAGTGCATGAATTTTTCCTCATTTATTTGAGTTTGTGACCACATGTGACCAAATGGCCTGGTGGTTACCTTCAACTAAAGAGTGTTATTATTATTGGATTTATAAAATTCAATTCAATAAAAAATACAAATAAAGTACCTAAAAAAAATGCCCTTATTAGATTTTTTTACTTTATGTGTATATTTACTTTATATCGATATTTTTTTAAATTTTTTTTCTATATTTATCTATCTATATACTTTATATCAATATTTTTTTCTATATTTTCATCTATCTATCTATATGCTTTATATCTATATAAATCATCCCTGTGTATGTCTGATTGCAGAGCCCCTAGCCATGGCCACCCTGCTCACGCTAGCCACTGGCTGTCTCCTGGGGTTCCTGCTGTGCGTCCTGCTGGCTGTCTATGTCATCCGCTCTGAGAGGTGCTGCTTCGCGCGGAAGTGTAAGTCAATCCTATTATAACTTTCTTTCTTAAACTTTTATATTGCTTGGGAAAGAACTTTGTAAAATCAATTATTGTTAATAGTAAATAAAAATTGTTAAAAAAACAAAAATTTAAAGAAAAATGGAGGGAAAATTTCTTTTAGTGAATATCTTTTTTTTTCCACGAACTCATAGATTGATCGAACCGGGGACTTGTGCTATTCATATAGGATATTTTTATTTGTTTTAAACATTATTTAGGCTTATCATAATCAACTTTTAGTCACCGGGCAGTTAGTTAGCGCGCTAGGCATTGCACGCACGGTGACCTGGGTTCGATCCCCAGCGGGGCAGGACTTGGGTGTTCGGGGTTCACTCATACCTCGTGAGGAAAAATGAGTAGTTACTTGTATGAGTAACGACCAGTGGCGACATTACTAGTGTAACAAGAAATTAATGTAATAGAATTCGAAAAGTGAAGGAGTCTCTTAGTAATGCTGCGCTACCCACAAAAATTGTGAAGAGGCCTTGGCCTTCTCCACAAATGAAATTATGCATTTGTGTTGATCACAGTCGACATAGCACAACTACTCAAATGGCACTAAATATTTGCTTGATTTGAGATTTGAACAGCCCACCTCCGATTAGAAGTCCGCTGCCTTATCAATCAAGCTACTGAGGTCAATTTAAGCACAAGTATTGAAATACAGTGGTTCTAATGGGAATCCAAAAAAAAAAATATATAATTTTTTTATCATTCAACCCTAAACCCTAAGCTGTCTAGCTGAGAGATATCTTCCTGCTTAGAACAGACACAAACGAGATCAAGAGAGAGATATTTGCATGTCAAATAATATACTACGCAGAAATCTGTCCTCCTCGGGAACCTTGAACATTCTTTTATCTCCTCAGCAAGATCTGGAAGAAAAAAAAAATCAGAAGTAGTTTACAAAAGAAAGACATGTTTCAGAATATTGAAGGGAAAATTTGAAATCTCGCTAGAAATTTCTCCACAGCTCGAGGGCTTATACAAAGAGAAATCCAACTGACAAAGTCTGGGAACTCACAACTGTGTTACTCTGATGTAAAGAGCAGCACTCTGGCCCGCGGACACTTGTCCTGATTTTTCCATGTCTTCTGTTTCAATTGTTCATTTGTACACAGTAGCTGATTCAATTGTACACAGTTGCTGTTTCAATTGTACACAGTAGCTGTTTCAATTGTTCACAGTAGCTGATTAAGTTGTTCAATTGTACACAGTAGCTGTTTCAATTGTAAACAGTAGCTGATTCAATTGTACACAGTAGCTGTTTCAGTTGTTCAATTGTACACAGTAGCTGTTTCAGTTGTTCAATTGTACACAGTAGCTGTTTCAGTTGTTCAATTATACACAGTAGCTGTTTCAGTTGTTCAATTGTACACTGGAGCTGTTTCAGTTGTTCATTTGTACTTAGTAGCTGTTTCAGTTGTTCATTTGTACACAGTAGCTGTTTCAGTTGTTCAATTGTACACAGTAGCTGTTTCAGTTGTTCATTTGTACACAGTAGCTGTTTCAATTGTACATAGTAGCTGATGCCATTGTACAATAAAAAGGAAAGTAAATTGATAAATATATACACACAAACATATGTCCTAACTAAAGGGGGGTAAAATAAAAAAAAGTTGTGATATGACGAAAGTGATTGTATGCTTTTTTAACTCATTTTTTTTTTTTTTTTTTTTTTTTTTTTTACAGGTCGAGGCGACTTCAGGCCTACTGACTTAGAGAGGTGAGTGTTTTACTGTTTAATAATTTTCAATACAATCAAGGAACATGAGAAGAGCCTAGACCCTCGGTCGGCAATTAGCGAGATTTTTCCCATGTTAATCGGGACCCGAATTGGATTTAATTGCCGACCCCTGGTCTAGACATTGGATCTGGGTGTGTCCATATAATTCTCTCACCACCGTGATATGGTATTTGTGCCTATCTTACGGACAAGGAATTATTATTAAAATAGTTAACATATATGAATAAAACTTATAGTACATTCCAATCCCAAAACTTAATCTTGATCTATACTAGGGTCAGTGCAGGCAAAAGCTCTTTTTTACTGTACACCTCCATATTTTTGGCAGCCTCACTCTGACCCTAAACAACCCAAGCAGTTCAAATCTGTTTTTGATTAATGTTAATGAGAGTGCTATCAATGGATAGCTTCTCTCTCAAGCCATTGCCTCCATCACATTTACTCATTACAATTGTTTATTATTAAGTTTAAATTGTAGATTGTAAATTAAATTAAAGTGAAAAAAAAAAAAAAAAAAATATGAATAAAACTGTATATTTCTTTATAATTGAATTTATCTTACCAACAGCTGTTGACATTATAGTTTCCTGTACTGGCTCCATTTAGCATTTTTATCACACAACGAATTTTTATCAATCTTAGTTCAATTTTTTCTCTCTTCAAATCTGTACTGCGGTTGAAGATACATCTAAAAATTCTCAACAATTGAATCAACAACAAACAGTTAGAACAGGGGCCCATATTCATGATTCAAATGTTCGTCCTGTGCGTTTTTATGCACCATGAGGTCCATGGGTTTATGTGAAATTCAGTATTTTTTTGCTCCATCTTGCTTACTGAAATGAAATATAACATTTTCTACTGGTTTCGAACTTAGTGGCTTGATCGATGTAGCGGTGGACTTGTAACCTGGAGGAAGGTGGTTCGATTCGGAAGTTTGGAAAAAAAAAATAGCAGTGTGAGAGAAAGAGAAAGTGACAGAGCAAGAGAGGAGAGAGAGAAAGAGATGTTGGCATAGAGAAAGAGAGAGAGAAGGGTGAAAAGAGATGATAGGTAGAATATGCAAAGGAGAGAGAGAGAATATTAGGGAGAGAATCATAGATTGTACAAAAAATTCAAGCGTGGATTTTCTATGAAAAAGTAAATAGAAAGTACACAATACATATTATGCATCGCATAATAAGCAAAAGTTAGGTGGGGAGAGGAAAAGAGAGACGAGAGACAGAGAGGGAAGGGAAAAGAGAGGGAGAGAAAGAGAGGGAGGGAAAGAGAGGAAAAAAAAAGAGAGAGAGAGAGCGAGATAGAAAGAAAGGGAGTGAAAGAGATAGAGAAAAAGAGAGAGTGAAAGAGAGAGTGAAAGAGAAAGTGAAAGAGAGAGATAGAGAGATAGAGAGAGAGAGAGAGAAAGGGAGTGAAGGAGGAGAAAGAGAGACGAAAAAAGAAGGAGAGAATGAGAGACAGTTCGGAGGGAGCTAAATTTGTTATTCGTATTTTATTTTTTATTAATACGTGGGGAAAATATTCCAGGGAAATCGTTGTCATACCAGCAGAATATGTGCCACTGTGTGGACACACGCCTCCCTTTTCTCTCTCTCTCTATCTTTCTTTCTTTCTATCTCTCTCTCTCTTCCTTTCTTTCTCTTTCTCCCTCTTTCTCCCTCTCTCTTTCTTCCTTTCTTTCTTTCTCGCCCTCTTTCTCTTTCTCTCTCTCTTCTTTTCTTTCTCTCTCTCCCTCTTTCTCTCTCTCTTTCTCTTTCTCTCTCTTTCTCTCTCTCTTTCTCTCTCTCTGCTTCTCTCTCTCTTAGTTTCTCTCTCTCTCTTTCTTTCATTATCCTTTCTACTTGGATCTATCTTTTACTATCTCTCTCTATCTCTATTTCTCTATCACTTTATCCCTCTCTACTTTTCCACCATATTCTCTTATCTCATCCCAAAAAGCCAAACTCTTCAGGAAAATTAATATGAGGAGAAAATTGAACCAAGCATACATAGGTAGTTCAAAACTCTATGAAAATAGAAAAATACAAGTTCTTTCTTTGTAGGTGGTACTTGAGCTTGTAATTACTTATTTATGGTGCTATATGAGAATTTCAAGCGGAAAGAAGGATATGTATAAAAAGGAAAAATGCAGGATATGAATTTAATAATAATTTTAATAATAAAAAGAAATGAAAGTTGAGAAAACAAAAACCACTTGTTGGAGCTCTCGAGATATTTTGCGATTTTTTTCCCGCTAAGTATGTAAACGTATTCTTGGTACTCTACATTATTTCTCGATTCAGCTAGATAGAACATAGGTATTTAAAAAAATTAGGAAGATAGAGTAAAAATTCTTATTTCCACTCTAGCTATCTGAAAAATTCACTTTTTAGTCGTTCGTCGTTTTGGGCGTCATCGTTCACGATGACGCCCGATAGTTAAATACGTATTACCTAAAATGGTATCATCACATGCCATATAGCTTTTTCAACAATGCTCCGTCGAAGTCTTACCGAAACAAGTCTTACAAAAGTACCTCAAACTAATGATAATATTTCCTTTAAAATTCAACCCCCCAAAAACACCACTTCGTGGTTAAAAAAAGAAGAACGCCTCACTGAATAGAATGATTATAATTAGCTAAAAATAAATGATATCAAATTGAGAACACCTTTACCCCCTCTCTTTCTATTTCCCTGCACTCCTCTCTGAATTTATTCCTCTTATGTTTATCTTTATTTATCCTTTCTAGGAGTCATCTCAAATTTGATTTCTCTTTAAATTTACTTGTTGAACGCCAATAAAAAATGGCGGTCGCGATGAAAAATCATACTGCGACCGCCATTTTTTATTGGCGTTCAACAAGTAAATTTAAAGAGAAATCAAATTTGAGATGACTCCTAGAAAGGATAAATAAAGATAAACATAAGAGGAATAAATTCAGAGAGGAGTGCAGGGAAATAGAAAGAGAGGGGGTAAAGGTGTTCTCAATTTGATATCATTTATTTTTAGCTAATTATAATCATTCTATTCAGTGAGGCGTTCTTCTTTTTTTAACCACGAAGTGGTGTTTTTGGGGGGATATCAGTTCTTTTTGTACGAAAATATAAGTTCACACACTACTGAAACATTATGAATAACAAAAGTAAATAAACTGGGAAAATGTGGATGTACCAAGTTGTCTCATATTCCATTTTTTTTAAGATATAGTTTTAGCATAGGTACCTATGTAATTTTTCTAAGGTCAATATATATTTGGATCACCGATTCGGCCCCCTGAGTTCCCAAAGTGATTAAATAATATATAAATTTCCAATCAGCCTGTCAATACGTTTTGCTTCTATATGTTGGAATTTCTATTCCCTTAATCAGTTCAGATTTGAAACAGAGACAACACGGATGAATTTATACACTTGAACTTTACATTTATTAATGTGAAGTAATACAATTATGTACAATACAATCAATAAGATACAAGAACATTTCCATTTTCCTACATTTTTCTCTTAAGTTTTCCACGGTTCATCGGAAAAGCACATTTTTCAACAACAATTCAAAAACTCGCGGGTTATAAATATTTCTTTAAAAGACCTTGAAGTCGAGACACGACGCGTTCACACGATATACAAAATTAACCCTCAATTCGTTTCCGACATACTCCCACCAAAAATTGTGTAATCTTTGGAACAATTTTTTCCACCAAAGACGGAAATAGCTAAAACACAAGAATACAAGATATATACAATAAAATATGACATGTTTAGTATCAAAAGAAAGGGAAAAAAATATATGACCTAGAAAAAATATGATATTCAAAATCGAACCCGTTTTGATCAAGTTATCAAAGAAAAGCATTTGAAAATTAACCGTAAATACCATATTTTCATTTACAACATATAAAATAGTCTAAAATTTACCCTTAAACATAACAACAAGAATAACTATTAACCAAACATGTTATACACTAATTAAAATGTCAATTATTCCTAAATAGCTCATCTAGGAAATCCAAAACCTTGTATCATTTAGTATCTCAATCTTGAACATAAAATAAGTGAGTACCCATTTCAAGTAAAAAATTAACCTTAACAATATAAAACAACAATAAAGTATGTACATTAATGAGGGATGCAACTAGACAAATCTAGATGGTTTACGAATACATCTCCCTCTTCTAGTAACCTGATTAATAGTAGGTTTTATCTCACCAATTTTATCATTGGGATCTTTATCATTGCCTGTCAATACATCAGATACAGGCTCATTGGATGACACAGACACATCAGCTATATTGTCATCACTTGACTCAATATCAGGGGCAACATCTGACACGGATGAAATCTCCTCAGGATTGTACTCCAACTCCAATGGATAAACACGCTGTAAAGGTCTCGTCAATTCACCATTCTTTGTACGAATTTTGACTACTCGTACATGACCATCATTTCCATGAATCAGCTCTGTAACTCTACCAATGGGCCAGTCAATCCTCTTTGCATTATCATCACCAATGAGTACGATTTCACCTTGTCTGATAGAACGTTGATTCCGTTGATTCACAAAAAGCTGCAGTTGACCTAAATATTCACATCTGAATCTCTCACGTAAACTTTTGGCAAGTTCTTGTCTGTATTTGACTCTCTTTTGAAAATATTCACTGCCAAAGAAATGAAATTCAGGCATGCCAACTTCTTCAATGTCTTTCAAGAACATACTCGGGGTTATGGGAGTAAGTTCTTGTGGGTTGTCTGACACATATGTCAGTGGTCTCTGATTTATGATTGCCTCACAATCACACACAATAGTTTGGAGTTCTTCATAGTTCACACTTGATCTTCCTAGGACACGTTTCAGCATTCCTTTCATGACTCCAACTAAACGCTCCCACCATCCACCCCACCAGGGTGATGCTGGTGGATTGAAACGCCATTCAATCCGTCTAGCAGTAGAGTAGTCTGCAATACTGTGCCAGTCTAATTTCGCACATACTCCATCAAAACCAACAAAGTTTGATCCATTGTCGCTATAAATAATAGACGGCCTTCCTTGACGAGCACAGAACCGACGAAGTGTAAGGATGAAACTGTCCGTTGATAGTGAAGAAATGATCTCCAATCTTACAGCACGATACACAGCACACGTGAAGAGACAAATCCAAATTTTCTTCATCTTCTCATCATCACCTTTAATGAACAATGGTCCTGCTAAATCAACACCAGTGATCTCAAACACTTTTGCATTACGTACACGATTCTCAGGTAGAGGTGTGGGTGTAACTTCCATCTTCTTTGCGGTTTGTCTTTTACATATCACACAAGTGTTAATCACGGATCTAATTGTTCGTCTTCCACCAAGGATCCAAAATCTTTGTCTTAAAATGGAAAGTAGAATTTGTCCTCCAGCATGACAATTGTCTCTATGCACAAACATAATCATTCTTTGAACAACTGGGTGCTCACTTGGCAGTACAATTGGGTAACAAAAATCATTGTCATCCTCACGGTTTGATATCTTGGTTTTGATTCGGATGACATCATTTTGTTCAAATGTCATTAGGTGTTTCAATTTACTCATATCTTTGAAACTTTCTTTTTGAACCAACATGAATACTTTTTGTTCAGCCAAAATAATCTCACTAGCTGACAAGTTTTGTAATGAGCGTTCTTCTCTTTTCAGCTTACAATTCTTAATGAAACGCATCATCCAAGCAATCATTCTTATAATCTTTGGATACTGAGAAAAGTATTCATACCATTTCAGGGGTTCCTCTTCTTGGACCAACATAGATGACACAACTGTCCGTTTTCTCTCCTTCAAAATCTCAGTTTCGTCATATGTAACTGCAGGTTGAGGCCATTGCTCTGGATTTTCTTTCAGCCACACAGGACCCTCCCACCATCTACACTGGAGAAGCTTCTTAACACTGCTTCCTCTTGATGGAAGATCTGCTGGATTTAAATTTCCAGGCACATGACGCCACTCACAACCTTGTGTCAAAGAGCGAATTTCTTTTACTCTATTCATGACGTAAACGTCCCATGGATCATCACGATGAATCCATGCAAGTACAGTTGAGGCATCTGTCCAAAAGTATGTCTTCATATCAGACAACTTATAATCATTAATCACAGTCTGGTACAATCTAGCGGCAATTGAAGCGGCTAGCAGTTCAAGTCTTGGAATTGTCATGTCCTTGCCTGCTTTGGGCACAGGAGCTACTTTAGCTTTAGAAGCTAACAGTCTCAGTGTCACTCCATTTTTGTGTTCTATACGTAAGAATACACAGCTAGCATAGGAAAACTTACATGCATCTGAAAACACATGAATTTGACACTCAGCATCCTCAAGCTCACAGTCAGCAATCCATCTTGGTATACATACTTCAGCAAGAAGTGGGACTTCACTCAGCCATTGATAAAACTTATCCTTTGTGTCCTCTGCAAC
This sequence comes from Bactericera cockerelli, assembly GCA_024516035.1. Lineage (NCBI taxonomy): Eukaryota > Metazoa > Arthropoda > Insecta > Hemiptera > Triozidae > Bactericera > Bactericera cockerelli. Next base: position 46,105,214 of record CM044956.1, read on the forward strand.
TTCTTCATTCCATGATAGGTTCTGACGCCATGTCTCTTGTACAAGTAGCTTAGGTATGAGTGCTACACTGCTGACAATTCCAATAGGATCAAACAATCTGTGGGCGGCACTCAATAACACTTTCTTAGTCACAATATCAAATTTCATTGACAACAGGCGGTCAAGGTTAATAGTCAAAGTGTCATTAAATTTGTTCCACAAAAGTCCTAATACATTGGTAGGCTTATCATGATCATCTCCAGTTTGTTCCCAGCCTCTGAGGTCAAAACCTCTTTCCATCATGACGTTAGATGCCATATGGATAAAATCTTTGGCTTGGACTTCACTATGAACACTAACTAGGCAGTTGTCAACATAAAAACTGTCACTCAATATTTCTACTTCAGGTAGTGACCAATCAAGTTTACCTTCTTGACATAATTTCATCGTATCTTCTAAATGAAGCTTTAGGCATGACTCTAATAGGAATGGACTGGATGACACTCCAAATACTACTCGACAATGTCGGTAGGTCTTAATCTGTCCATTGGATTGCCATAAGAACCGTAAGTAATCTCTATCTTTAGGATTAACACTTATCTGTAGAAATGCCTTGGCAATATCTCCAGAAATACCAATTTTATTCTTTCTGAACTTAGCAAGTGCTGCTGGTATTTTCTCAATAAGGTTAGGACCTTTCTCTAAGCAATCATTTAATGAATGACTTCCTACCTCCTTAGAAGAAGCGTCAAATACAGGTCTTACCGGAGTCGTAGATCCTTCCTTAATCACATGACGGTGAGGTAAGTAATGTGCAGGGTTGCCAATTTCACTTATAGGGACTTCTTCAATAATGCCCTGTTGCTCCCACCCTGACAATACTTCTTCATAGGAATCTAGATATCCATCAGCTTTTAGCTTCTTCACGGTAGACTGTAGTCTTAACTTGGCAACACTGTAGTTGGATGACAAAGGAGGGTGATCATTAGTAAATGGTAAACGAATTTCAAAACGATTATCTTTATTCAATTGCACAGTAGATCTAAAATGTTCTTCTGTGGCACGGTCAATTTCTGTCCTAAGCTTACATTCCATGGGGTCAGTAATACCCAACACATCAAGACTCCAAAGATCTGATATTTTAGCATCTTTCAATAGCAGGGAAGTAACAATTGATGCTACTGATTTATCTCTCTTGGGGGCACCTGGCACTTTCCCTGATAAAGTCCACCCAAGTTTGGTCTCCATGGCAACAAGACCATTATTCAAATCAAAATTGTCACCTGTCCACAACTTGGCGGCAATATCTGAACCAACCAGTACCTCTATTTCACTTTGGTTATTGACATCACTAAGGGTAATGGATTTTGCCTTAAGCTGTCCAATCCAAGGACCAGTAGGTACAGAGGGTATATCAGCACAAATTTTATCCTGTTCTAATACTTCAAAATCACAGGTAAATGACTTGTCAATGTTAGCTAATCTAAGCTGATAAATATTGTGCTCTGCTGCCTCTGTTACTTTGCCTCCAAATAAGGCATGCTGTATACGTTCCTTGCCTTTAGGATTATAACCCATCTCTCTTGCTAGACTACTTAACATGTATGACCGTTGTGAACCGGTGTCAAATAATAATCTAGTCTCTTTTGTTCTGCCATTCTTACCACACACTTTTATGACTAATGTCTGCATCAGAACATTACTATAAGTGGCAGAGGTCATAGAGGCATTTTGAGAAGGCTTAAACTTAATATTATCTGTACCTGTTTCCTGTGAGTTACTCAAACCTGGGTCACACAACAGCATGTAATGGCCACGTCCACACTTATTACATTTTGGCCGGCGTCTACATCGGGCAGCATGATGACCAGTCCTGAGGCATGAAAAACACACTTTTTTCTTCTTCACTATGTCGATACGTGCTTGAAGTGGCATATCTACTTTACAATCTTGGGGCTTGTGCTCAGCCTGACAAAAAATACATTCTATATTAACATGTGTATTAAACAATCCTGAAGCAGTGGGTGTGTAACTACTTTTCTCTTGGCTGGGTTTCATATGGGGTTTCACATTGCCTTTAGGGCTAGGGGTACTTAAACCAAACCCTGACTTAACTAACGCCAACTTTTGAGAACTTTCAACCTCACGTTTAAGGAATGTCAATAGACTCTCTAGTTTGTCAGTAGAACTGCTATCATCACGGGTAACCCTCTCCCACATCTGCATGATGTCCTCAGGTAAACATGAGGAAACAAGGGGCATAAGAATAGGACCGCAATTTTTAGTGGTCACACCAAGTGATTCTAGGTTACGGATATGACACAACAACTTATCATGCAGAGATACTATATCCAACTTTTGCTTACTATTCTCTAGTACCAACTTTAACATTTCTCTGATATAGTATTCTGTCAACAGGTCCTCTCGACCATACCTCTGTTTCAAAGTTTTGACAACTTTGTCATACATTTCTCCAGTGGCAGGGTAACTGTCTACAAGCTGCCTTGCTGGAGAATCAGCAGTCATAGACATAGTTAGATAACCTAACTTATCACTAGGATTCATTTTGGGATCTGAATCTATCTTCTCAAACTGAGACCAGAACGGTAACCAGTCACTCAAATTCCCACTAAATTCTCTTAACTTCAATGTAGGCAATTTGCACTGATAATTGGTTGTTTCACATTTAACACTATCATAATGACTTGACTCACCTTCATTCTTAACCTGTACTTTAGACTCAACTAAACTTTTACCTTGGTAGTACAGTACAGTGTACCTGTCAATGTCATCATGTTCTTTCTCCAAGTCTGCCTCTGACACTTCAGGGTCTTTAGACATAATACTAAAGATAGTATTATCCATAACAGTCAGTTCTTCAAATCTGAGCCTCATGCACTCGAGTAGTCCAGACATCTTGCTTGAATCTGCTTCATCTTCAATCTTCTTGAAACACTTAGTAAGGGACGTTCTAATGAGACCTCTTCCCTTCTTCAGACTGATTAAGTCAGACTCACCCATGGCTTATTCTAGAACTCACTCGACGCGAAAACTTCTCAAAGACAGCTAAACTGTCCTGTCACTACGGTCGCCAGATGTTGGAATTTCTATTCCCTTAATCAGTTCAGATTTGAAACAGAGACAACACGGATGAATTTATACACTTGAACTTTACATTTATTAATGTGAAGTAATACAATTATGTACAATACAATCAATAAGATACAAGAACATTTCCATTTTCCTACATTTTTCTCTTAAGTTTTCCACGGTTCATCGGAAAAGCACATTTTTCAACAACAATTCAAAAACTCGCGGGTTATAAATATTTCTTTAAAAGACCTTGAAGTCGAGACACGACGCGTTCACACGATATACAAAATTAACCCTCAATTCGTTTCCGACACTATACTCCACATGATTAGGTTTATCTTTCAATGCTAAATAGACCTCGGAGCTCCCATGAGGGACACTAAAACACCTGGATTTACAAATGCCAAAGAAATTCTCTCCCGTTGACCTTTTCTTACCCGAATTCTCTCCGGCTTGTTTCAGGGGTCACCACAAATATCTCTCGCAGAAATAAGACCATGCTTTTTTACATTAGGTATCTAAGAAAATGAAAACTATAAAATTATCACTTTTATATAAGAATCGGCTTTTTAGAAGGAAATCTTCAAAATCTCTAACTACTGAAAGGCAATGCCTTGAGTGTATAGTAGTGTTTGGTAAAATACATAGAAGGCCATGCCTCAGGAATATAGTAGATTTAGGGATAATACATAGAAGGCAATGCCTCGGGTTTATAGTATAGAAGGCCATGCCTTGGGTTTATCATAGGGTTAGGAAAAATACATAGAAGGCCATGCCTCAGGTCTATATCAATGATGCCTATTATATGTGTTTCGATTATAATTTTTATGCTAGGCCTAAACTATGTAGGTATAAACTCAGGTAAAAATGCAAGCGACGGGAGACAATGCGGTGTTGATAAAACCATGAGCGGGAGAGAACTCGGTGGTGACGTCCCTTATCAATACCTCACGAGGTATGAGTGTACCCCGGATATGATGAACAGAGAAAAAAAACTGGCCTGAAGGGGATCGAAACCAAGTCATCGTGAGTGCAAGCTTTGTATGCTACCCATGATTGTCCAAAATCAATCTCGTAATGCCGCCACAGGTCATTGCCCAATTCTGCAACTACTACTATTTTCCTCGCGAGGGTAATGGTGTCGTCATGAAGATCAAATATAAAGATCGGAAAAACAAAACAAATTGAAAAAATAGAGCTAAAAAATTTCGCCCCCGCCTGGATGCGAACCCGTTCTGACCGGGTGGCAGGTCGAGCATGCTACCAATAGACAAAGTTGTCTTCTGAAGAAACGAGGGCAGAAAATGAGCTAACTAAATTAATACTTGGAAACTTAAACATTGCACAGAGAGAGCTCATCTCGAAAAATACATACTGGCCAAGATCTGACCACTAAGCTAAGTATTCGAAGGTACCTACCCGCCAGAGAAAATGAAAAGGCAACCAGGTGCCACCCAGTGGACCAGATGAAGGAATAGAATCAATAAATTTGGTATCTGCTCATCAAGATCTTTCATTTGATACCACTTAAGATTAGTTTTATCCTTCAATTCCCGATTTGGGCTCCCAAAACCCGAGGCCGCCCAAATGAGCCGCCCGCTTATAATTTAGAATTTTTTTTTGGTCCAGGCTCATCTCCATTATATCTTGATCACTTTAGATACCTCACTGAATCTTCAGTGCCAAGTTAAAGACACGAAGTCGGGTCTCAAAGGATCCCTATGAAAAAAAAAAACGGAAAAAAAAAATTATGAATCTTTTCATGTCTTTCACGATTGTTAGGGGGTCTCGAAAATAGGGTTCCCGTTGGCCTAGGAAGTCAAACTAAAAGTCAAATCAATTTATTTTTCAACGTAGAGTCCATTTCTGAAATAAAAATTGCAATTTTTGAAATTCATGTTGCACTTTTCGCTGGCTGAAAGTACATGAAATGCATGGGAACTATGTTTTCCGTAACCTTACACTCTGCCGGGCTGTCTCTTTCTTTGTATAGGCGTTCTTCACACCTCGGCCGAGGTGTTTGATTACACTCTGCCGGGCTGTCTCTTTCTTTGTATAGGCGTTCTTCACACCTCGGCCGAGGTGTTTGATACCATCCACTTTGAATCTTTCGGTCGCTCTCTCTCTCTTTCTCTCTCCTCTCTCTCCTCTCTCTCTCTCTCTCTCTCTCTCTCTCTCTCTCTCTCTCTCTATCTCTCTCTCTCTCTCTTCTCTGTCTCTTTCTCTCTCCTCTCTCTCCTCTCTCTCTCTCTCTCTCTCGTCCCATCTTATTAAATCTTCTCCTCCTTCTCCTACTCACAATTCTTCTCCTCTTTTCTCCACCTTTCTTCTTCATTCTCTCTTTTTTTTTCTTCTTCTCTCTCTCCCTCCCCATCTTCATCTATCCCCTCTTCTTCCTATTTCCCATAACTAATTGGGGGGAGGGAGTGAACCGTCTATACTCGTAGATGAATCACGAGGCATTTAATACCTGGAATTTATGTAAAGGTATTGAGCACTGACACAGTTGTTACTTACTTGTACTTCAATAAGTCAATGACTATTGAATAATTATATTAATGTCAAACCTGTGTCTATGTATGTCTTTATGTGTGTCTATTTATTTATGTATTTACACAATATCGTATGGAAAGGGAACTATAAATGATTGAGGATTGAAATTAAGGGTGCTGGGTCACCTAAAGCGTTTTACAGTAGCTCCTGTTTTAGAGCTACGAAATAAAAAAGGCTGTGAAACACTCATTTTTTTATTATTTTTTGAATGGGAAAAAATTAACATTCTATCGTATAGAAAGTGTACTATAAATGATTGAGGATTGATAGTAAGGAAATTCTAATGCTGACAGGGAGGGCCCTGTTCCTGAAAGCACTCTCACTCTCTTTCACAATTCTCACTTTCAACCGTCAAATTTGTAATCTATTTTTACAACTCTTTAGTCTTATGCTTTAGTCATATATTAGATAACAGGCGTAACTAAGTTGTAAATGAAAGACAACACGAGTATGATAATGCTGTACTTAAGTTGTTGGCCTCAGGCTACGAGTCCCATTACCCCAACAGTTTAATAAGGAGAGAGAGAGAGAGAGAGAGGGAGGGATTGAGGGATGGATAGAGAAAGGTATGAAGAGAGAAAGTGACGGCCTTTCAACATGTCTAACATTTTAAATCCTCATGAGAACATCACTTGGCAAGTCACTTCTTCTTCCTCCTCCTTCCTTCCTTCTCCTTACTTCCTCCTTTTTCTCTCTTTTCTCTCCTTTTTTTTCTTTCTCCTCCTCTCTTCTATCTATCTCTCCTCTTTCCTTTTTCTCTCTCCTCTCTCTTTTCCCTCTCTCTCTCCTCTCCCTCTCCTCTCCTCTTCCTCTTTCTCTCTCTCTCTCTCTCTCTCTCTCTCTCTCTTCTCTCTCTCTCTCTTCTCTCTCTCTCTCTCTTCTCTCTCTCTCATTCTCGTCTCCTCTTCCTCCCCCTCCTCCTCCTTCTTCTCACAATTCTTCTTCTCTTTTCTCCACCTTCCTTCTTCATCAGTATCCCCTTTTTGTTCATCTTCTCTCTCTCCCTCCCCATCTTCATCTATCTCCTCCTCCTCCTCCTACTCCTCCTCCTCCATCACCACAGCTTACTTGCTCGTTACGCACGTCACAGTGAAAATTTAAGCCAGCTTATACACAATATTGGAAGGGAAAAAAAAAACCCGTTCCAGGGGAGGGGGGGGGGGCGCCCACCCCACTCCTCAGAGGTTGCCTGATTGAAACGTCTTCTATGTCTTGTCACTCTTGCCGGTGACAGGAAATCCCCTCTGGGTTTGTTTAACACCTACCCACCACTTCTGCGAGGCTAAAATTTTCCGCGATATTTTCTCCTCGAGCTGGTAAATTCAAAAACTTGCGAGGATCTAAAAAAAAAAAAAGAAAAAAAGTTGAGTGTTTCACAGCCTTGTTTTATTCCGTAGCCATGAAACAGGAGCTAGTGTACACGCTTGTGGTTTGTGTTGTAGCTTGGCCATCCCGTAGTATGCCTCCCCTCTGATGGGCGAGAAGTGACACAATACTTCCCATTTAAGTGCTGGCTCAACACGAATATCTTCGAATTAAAACAGAGAATTGTATTGTATGGTTTGGTATTTCAATTTCATGTATTTCAATTTCAATTTAAAACAGAGGATTGTATTGTATTGTACGGTTTTGTATTTCAATTTCCAACCTTTTTTTTTTACTAACCTTTGTCTTTCCCTTCTGATTCCAGCGAGAAAAGTGATATCGACAGCACCATGGGCCGCAAGACGCCCCGCATCGAGGCCTCAATGATGGGCAACGGCCCCCTGACCCTTCCGAGTGAGGCCATGTACTGTACCTCCCCCGCGCGGAGGCCGCACCCCCAACATACTATCCTGGCCGGCAACTCGCCGGAGGCGATCAAGGTGAGACGAGCGGCTATGGTTCTGCAAGCGCCCACCAGAGTGTAGCACCATCCACCGTATCTCTCTCAGTTCGGGAAACTGCCACTAGAGTGTCGCCCGGGAGCTTCGAGTCGGGTAAATGGGGGCCTGTGTATGTGCTGAAAAAAAACAATACTTTCTATACCTGATAGAAAGTAATACCTTATAGGGAATAGAAAGTAATGGAGAATACTTCAGATATTTTTAGAGATATGAGCGGAAGTATTCAACCATCTCTAAAAATTTGCTAAACTATCTTTGACCATAAGTGAAGCAGTCCTAGGTTTCAGATGATTACATTTTTTTAACAGAAAAGTTCATAACATTTTGACTTTTTCATGGCCTCTGTCAAACCAAGCCCTGTTGATGTACGGAAAAAGCCTGTTGATGTACTCAAAAATTGATGAGGGGAAAAAAAACTTTTCCCCATCTGTTTTCTCTGTGGCTATTTCTCATCACACCCCACTCCATTTACCAGTGGTGACTCGAAGCTTCTGCGTGTAGCACCCCCCTGCATCCCATCCACCCCCCCCCCTGATTTTGTTTGTGTGACTTTCAAATTTTATTTTCGTAACTAGTTTGACATTATTATTTTTATAGATTTATGTAACAGATGTCTTCCTGGGTTATTCCTCATATAAAAGTTGATCTTGTCTTAGGGACTGGTCAGCTAATAAGGGAACAGTATTTCTTAACTTTATGTTTACATTGAACAAAAAATATATTAATAAAAAGATGCTGTGTATACCGGTTATCTATACATGTATATAAAAAATTAGCCGTACCTTTGCTGCCTTAAAATAGATCAAAAGATACTTTTTTGTTGATATAAGTACTTAGATGGGTGGTTTGCTCACCAAAAATGGTGAATGATGTACAATTGTACCTCGCAGGTATACCAATGCAAAAACCGACCTCAACAGTCTGATCGATAAGGCGGCGGACCTGGAGGTCGGTGGTTCGAGTCCCATTTTCGGCAGGTATTTAGTAAAGCGAGTTTGAGTAGTTGTGATATATTATCACTATTGTTATTAACACAAATATGATAAATTGAAGAGAGAAAAAAAAACAGGTTATGAAATATCCTGAGATAAGAAAAAAATTAAAATCGGAACAAAAAAATATTTATTTTTTTTACAAAAGCGAACACAATGCTTCCGATTTCTAATATTAGAAAGTTATTGGAAGTAATATATAAATAGTTATCATATTTGTGGTTATCACTATTGTGATGCCACAAATACTCAAACAAGCTTTACAATATTTGCCGAACTTGGGACTTGAACCACCGACCTCCAGGTTACAAGTCCGTCGACTTATCGATCAAGCTACGGAGGTCGGTTAATGTGTAAATACCAATGCAAAAAAAGTGAAAGGAAGAGTAGCACACCACCCTGTAGATGTCAGTCGCTGTATTATTTTACAATATCTCCACCTGACAGGCCGTGAAACTTTTAGAAAGCCAATCTGTTGCTCTTCGTAAATTATTTCGACCACCTGCCCCGACATAAAACTGTCAGTAAACATTTTACGAAGACCGCTTTCCGCTTTTTATGCCATCGAATTCGGGGTACCCAGGCCACATCTGTTACGTAAATTTGTTTTCATTATTTTTTAATGTGTTTGACATTTCGTATTTTGTGTGCGTTTACTTTCTATTATTATTTTGATCTCACATCATATATTTTGTATTATTTTATGTAATTATTTTTAATTGTTTTTTGATTGAAAAAACGCGAGGCGCTTTCGATAGCGCTTCAGTATTTTCATTTTAGTTCTCAGAAAGAGCAAATTGGGAGGTAGGTATACGAGTGTGTCTTTGAAGGAGTAATTTTTTTCTTATTTTTTAAGATAGGACGCGAATTTTAGGTGAACCCTAAAATATGCGTAGATCGAGTAGAATAGTAGATCATATCAAAACACTATCAGGAGTGACCCCACCAAAAAATTATTTTCATGATTTAATTATTTTAAATAAAATATTCTTATAGCAGTCACTGTAGCCGAGTGGCTAGCATACCTGGCGTGTACACACACGGTGACTTGGGTTCGAATTCGAACGGAGTTGGAATTTTTCGGCTTTGGATTTTACGAGAGGAAAAATGAGTAGCTGCTTTTGTGAGTAGCGATCAGTGACGGAATCATTGGAAAAAATAATATACTAAGATATTCAAGAAAAAGGCAAAAGACCTATAATTCTACGCTGCCCACTAAAAATTCTGTTATAACAACACAAAAGGAACACATTTATTTATGATTAATTTACATGAAATCCAGGAAAATCCGATCTCAGTAGCTCTATCGATAAGACAGCGGTCTCGTAGCCTGGAGGCCGATAGTTCGATTCCCCAAGCTTTGGAAATATTAGTTTCTGACTTTTCCCCTCTTTTTGAAATTAATTCTCTCCCGGTTTTTTGAAAGGATATTGCCCCGCCCCCTTGAGCCTCCAGGTCAGGAGGGAAAACAGGAATTCATTATTTTGATCGGGACGACTTTTGACAACGGGGTCACCCGGAAACATGTAGGGACTGAAGGAAGAGAAGGGGAGAGAGAGAGAGAGAGAGAGAGAGAGAGAGAGAGAGAGAGAGAGAGAGAGAGAGAGAGAGAGAGAGAGAGAGAGAAGATGGAGAGAGAGGGAGAGAGACCTCATTAAGCTTGGTGACAACAGAGAGAGAGTTTCAATGTTCCATTAACTTTTTTGCACTCGCAATAATACTGCAAAGTATTTTTTAGCATGAGCTTTGCCTAGTACTGCAGTAGTTCTAAGTACGTAGTTGTTTTTTCATTATGTTTTCCAATTATGTAGATAGAAGAGACCTGTTTGTTTTGACTCTTTTAAATTACTATTGCTTTTTATGCTATCAAAAAATGACAAAATCGGTTTGACAATAATTTATGAGCCTACTTTTTCTTTTTAAAAAATATGATAATAAACCACGTAGTTGGAAATTCATAATTACAGTCAGTTTATGTCTATGAATAAAAATTCTGTTTTAATAAAAAACAAAAAATCAAGAAACACAAGGTTTTTGATCTTTCATTATGTTCTGTGTTTGACTTTTAGATTTAATAAAAGTTATTTTTTATTAGATAAATTCACTATTAAACCAGGAGGATAGCATGTTAGTCTTAGCTTGTAAAGAAATGTGAATACTTATGTACTCTTTGTAAATCTTTGTAGAAATTTAAGTGAATGTCGATTAAAATATAAATAAACTTTTGTACCTAGACTTATAACTCTACATTGGTAAAATGTCGATGAAAATATAAATACACTTTTGTATCTAGAATTATTATTTGTAAAAATCAACATTGGTAAAATAAACATATATATGAGTTATTGAAATATTTATTTCAATATAAACGAATTTTATTGTATCACCAATTCAGTTTATTTGTTTTTTGTTATCATATAATTTTTTGACCAACTCTCAGGGCACCCTGTACAAAAATGAACTACACACACTGCGTACACACCTACAGATGCCATCTTACAGATTCTAATAAATAACATGGTCGATCGCAGTTTGCTGGATAAATAATTGGTGAATAAATTCGAGAATATGAATATGATTTCAATTTTTTACGTCACTTGCAATTGCCTGGTCACATCACGACGTTACTCTGTAGTCGCTGGAAAATCTCATATCATCTACTCAAATTAACTTCACAAAGTCCGTGTGGGGCCGGAAATAGCCAGCATTACGAGGGACCGAGGGTTAGAATTTGAATAGTCACCCATCCAAGTCCTAACCTCGCTAGACGTTGCCATCTTCAGAACGAGAACTGGTGTATTCAACGCGCCATCGACGCGAAGCTGGCCTTTTTGGTTTTATATTTACAGGGCCCGCCAAAAAAAAAGGATCCACTCGAAATATCTAGAGAACGGATTATAATTTTAAAAATCGACGGGACGCTGGCTTAGTAAGATTTACCTGAAGTGGTGGCTTCGTGTTAGTAAGGTTCAGGTAGATCCAAAATGATTTTTTTTTCTTTTTAATTTGAGTTTAACGTCGCTTTCAACTGCATGGTTATACTCGTATCACGACAAGGGTGTTACCCTCCACTCGCAGGAAACTCACAAACCTGCTACCCACACTAACTTCACCCAGCCTGGGTTGAGCCGGAATGCCGGCATCACGAAGTCTTCCCCTCACTGGACGTTGCTTCATTTCGATGATCCAACGAGAACCGGTGAATTCAACGCGCCATCGACGCTGGCAAAAATGATTCTAGAGGAAGATGACATAGGTGACGTGCAAAAAAATAAAATTATTCGCAGAAACAAGAGTTAATTCCTATCCTCCCTCCCTCCTTACTCAGCTCTACCGTGCTTTCAGGTTGTTTTAAGCTCGTTTTATAATTTGTCCTCATTAAACATGAAACGAGAATTTTTTATTATTCATTTTTATTTCGTTCTCTGTTTTTTTGCTCTGCGCTAGTATTCAAAGCAAACAAAGAGACTGCTTTAGTTTGTTCGACTTAAAGTGCTCACAATAGAAAATGCAGATGAAAGTTTGATCATTCTCTTCTCTTACATTAAAAGTTTCATCTTTGACGTGAAATATAAAGGACAGAGGTATAATATAGATGAAAGAGGATAGCCTTGACATTAATAGGAAAGTGGATTAAAGAGGACTGTCATGACGTTATGTGAAGGGCGTAAGTGAAGTCATGTGTAGGGCGTAAGTTGTGAAAATGACAGCCACGTCTACATGGACAGAACAATGCATTTTGAACGTACCTAACCTATTAAATAGATAAAAAGTCCCTTTACTTAACAGTCAAACAGATTTTATATATTTTATAGGTATTGACCGATTGGGACTAATGAGTCCCATTATTCTAGCAGTAAGCACAAGGCGTATGTTATGTGTTCGAAATCCCAAGTGGGAGGATAACTTGTCATGTCCCGGCCGCGTTTTGAACCCGCGACCTCTGGATTACCAGACCAACGCCTCGACCACCAGTACCAGTTGATGTGTGGGGAAGTTCGATAGATTTAGAACAGTGAGTCTGAGTAGAGTTCAAGTTCTCGACATGAGGATACGATAACGTGTGCTAGAATTAAATAAATAATAAATGAATACATAAAGTTTTTATTGTAAATATTTGTTACACAAAATTACAAAGTCAAATAATACAAGATTTTTTTTTGTATGAACGCCTTGTATTTGAGTAAATATGCAATGTGCAATGTACACTTATTTCAATAATGATATCAAGTTCATTACTAAATAGGTGTCTTAGGGATTTTCTTTTTATAACTTTATTAGGATACACATCTAATATAAATTTATACATGCCTATAGATATTTCATTTATTTAAGTCTGGCTCGGGGACTATAAACAGGGAGTAGACCAGCATTGGCTTGGTTCTGGTGGTCCTTGTCAATTGTTAGCCTCCATTACAATTTGATATAAATTTATTAGGATACACATCTAATATAAATTTATACATACCTATAGCTGTATTTCATTCATTTAAGTCTGGCTGGGGGACTATAAACAGAGAATAGACCAGTATTGGCTTGGTTCTGGGGGTCCTTGTCAATTGTTAGCCTCCATGTAAAGACAGTAGTAGAAGTGCTGAGCATTTCTTCCACTATCTGGCTACCATCGTTCACGATGACGCCACCCTATGATAAAAGAGATAACAGATTTCTGTCACTTGTAATCCAGGGTACTCAGAAGACTTGAGGATTTTCCTCTCTGGATTACAAATGATATTTTTTGCATTAAGTTTTCATTAATTCTTCTGAAAATATACCAATTGAAAGAAACTATTGTAAAAAATTCACTAATGTAAAATAACTGAAGGTCCTGAAAATCCATTTATTCTTTCTGATTGAAATCCAAAAATTTCGTAGCCATGAAATACGAGCTACTGTAGACGCTTGTGGTCTGTGTTATAGCATGAACATCCCGTAGTGCGCCTCACCTCTGATGGGCGAGAAGTGACACAATACTTCCCATTTATGTCCTGGGTCAACACGAGCGCACCGGAAGGTATCCCTTACAAACAACTGTAAACAAATTTTGAATACAATTTTTTTGTCGGCACGGGGGTTCGAACCCGGGACCTTTAACATGGCAAGCGAGTGCTTAACCACTGAGCTATACGTGCTTTATTAAGGTACGAAAGCATGAAGCTATTAAGGCACGAAGCATTAAAATATTGAGCACGTTTATAAAAGAATCCGTTTAATTTTATCCTCTCTCTCTTGCGGTTTATTTCCCGTTTTCCGGATAGGGATAATATTTTTAACTTTGGAATAATACCTTGTTTAGAGTAAAATACACCGGAATAAGTTTATCGCTTTTGTTAACATATAAAAAAAAACAATAATTTATAATCCTTGGTTTCAAAAGGACCAAGGAAATAGGTACCTAGATATGTAAGGACAATGTTTTCTTATGTTTCCTGAAATTTCATTTAATATTGCATCGACAAGATGTAATTTAGCTCGAAAAGAATTATTTCTTTTCTATTCGAATCTATTCTACATATCTCGCTTTGTCTTACCAGAAACGTCACCCATCTTTTTCTGGAATTTAAAGAGTTTTCTTTTTAATTTGGGATTTAACGTCGCTTTCAACTGCATGGTCATTTGGTCATATCACATTTACAGAGTATTTTCGATATTTTAGCTGTATACAACTCTGTTAATCCAGAGAGAAAATTGCACAAACACTCTGAGTACTTTGCCCTCTGTATTAAAAATGTCAGAAATTCACTACTTGTAATAAGTAAAACAACAGATGGCGCTTTCAAACTTATTCCAAAAATCGCTCAAGTATTTTGAGTACTTTTGAGTACTCAAGTAATTTTGAGTACTCAAGTATTTTGCTCAAGTATTGGTACTCAGTTAAATCTGATTCATATTTCAAGAAATTAAACTAAAATTAACAAATAATATAAAAATATGAGGAACAAATTTGATGCAGTTAACTTCTACATTCTACAATCTACTTACAACACTAACTTTTACCAAATTAATATACCTATGTTACCAATAGAGAAAAAGTTTGACATGACAAAGTTAAAAGAAAAGCAATTAAGTTATTTGCAAAACGTTTAACAAATGTCTTGTTAATAAAAATAATAATAATAATAATAATATATTATAATTTTTGCAAGTGAAATACCTATTGATAAGCAAGAGCCTTTACAAATTACAACATTACTAAGAGCCTCCTTATCTGATTTTAATCTCGATATCTTTTTATAAGCGAGTAAATAACTGTTTCGCCCGCGATAGTACCTAATAAAAATTATGATAAAAAAACACGTAGAATGATAATGACAAAGAAAAGTTTCCGAGTATCTAGGACACAAGTATTTCAGTATAACCCCGAGTTCGGGGGCACAGAAGATAAAAACTTGTGTTTTTAAAATTTTATTGCTCTAAAGTTTTTTCTTTCGAGTTATCATATCTTAATGTCATCGTCATATTTTTATAATCACAACATCGGGAGTATTCTCTTCTGGTGTTAATTTGGAGATTGGAGAGTCTTTTTTCTAGTGGTATTGAAAACTGAATTACCATCTGTCTGACTAGCAGACCTACCCTAACATCAGTCATTGTTCATTTATGTTAAACCATAAGGCAAAACTAAATGGATGTGATTGTTCTATTTATTATTATAGACTGGTTGAGGTACCACAAGAGAAGCACTAATTATCACACCGACCTCTATTTAGATCCATTGTGACCAGTTGATTCTATTTGGTTTCAACGTCCAGCTTTGAAGTAAACTTTTACCCTCCATTCGCTAGGAATCGTACCAACTACCCACATTAACTTCACCCAGTCTGGGTAGGGCCGGAATTGCCATCCTCACGGGTTTGGAGGGAACAGAATTTTCTTCAAATAGTCTGCCCCAACCGGGAATGGAACTCGGGATTTCAGTCTCATGTGTTTGGAGGAAACAAAATTTTCTATTGGAAAGTCTGCCGAGACCGGAAATCAAACTCAGGATCTCTGGACTACGGGCAGTAGTCACAACCGTTACGCCACGAAGGCTGTTGGTGGAGTCAAGCACTCTAAGCTAATCAATTGATATCGTTAGAAGAAATACAATACTTTCATGTATGAATATTTAAATCCACTCTAAAGTTTTTCAAAAATAATGAGAAAAAGACTCCAGCAAAGCCAGGGATAATGGCAATAAGATCTGTACCTGTTCTCGTTCTGTCACTGAAAAGCAACGTCCAGCGAAGTTAGGACTTGAAGGGGTGACCATTTAAATTCGAACCCTCGCCCTCGTAATGCTGGCTGTTCCCAGCCCAACTCAGGCTTGGTGAGGTTAATTTGATATCGTAAGGTTAACCGTCGAGATATTACCTGCAGTTGTAAGCGACGCAACGCTTGGAGAAAAAAAAGTACATTGCACATTGCATATTTACGCAAATACAAGGCGTTCATACAATTTCCGGCACACTCGCGTTATTTTATCCTGATGTCGAGCGACGCGTCAATGGCAAGTTGAATACACCAGTTCTCGTTCTATCACTGGAGTTAAGTTACATCGATATATGACCATGCAAATAAAAGCGACGTTAATAAAAACAATATCCACCGCTTTCTTCCAAAAATTACTCAATCATCCATCCGAGTGTTCATCCCGCTCCCTGTTTCTTAACCTAACAAGCACAAAGCCAGACTTTCTCAAAACATTCTCTTTGTAGGACATAACTTAATGAACTTGAGAAGCTACGTAGCAGAGAACAAAGTTAATTATTTGTTAGCTATTATCAATGTAAAGCGGAGAGGCAGGTATTGTTATTAACAAAGTCTGGCAAAGTCTTGAAACGTAAAGTTGTTCTCCTGTTTTTTGTTAGGGCTTTTTTGCAGGAAAAGTTAGTTTAGTCTTTTTTCTTTCTTCTCAAAAGTTTGAAAATTTAAAATACACAGATCTCTGAGGAGAGGGCGGAAACAGAACTTGTATCCTGCCGGGCGGAGATTTGAATATTGAAGTAGGCCTTTCAAAAGGGAGGTTCTGTCTGAAATGTACTCGTTTTTCTGGTCTTTTGTGAAAAAAAAAAGAGTAAAAGCAAAGGTGCGATGTAAAAACAAGCCAAAGTTCTGACGAAGTTTTGTTGTAATTGTATTTTGTATAAGTAAAAAACGTCGAGATATCACCATGGATTTGAAAGCGACATGAATCCAATTAAAAGAAAACAAAAACAAAACTGATTTTTACTTTCCTTATCCTATAATAAGGAAAGTATTGTATTTTTTATTTATTTTTAACTGGGTGTTAAGACAAACATTAAATAAAAAATTGGAGTTATATTAAATTATAAACACGTCAATTTTACAGTTTCAATAGGTATGTAGGCCTGTAGGGAAATACACAGATACGGCTGGACCCGGATTGAGCCCCGAATCTATTCATTACCAATTAAAGTGACAACTTACGGTGGTCATATCACGCCGGGGGTGTTACCCTCCATTCGCAGGAAACTCACAAACCTGCTACCCACATTAACCTCACCCAGACTGGGTTGGGGTGGAATGCCAACATTATGAAGTCTTTACCTCGCTGGACGTTGCTTTACTTCGGGGATCCTAAGAGAACCCCATGCATTCAACGCGCTATCTACGGTGGTAATGTCTTGTATTTATTTTAATCACAAAATGCAGGCACACTGTCTGAAACATCCACTCATATGCTGACATGGGTACTCTCAGCATCCACTGCACACATTCACGTGTATCTCTCTAAAACATCCACTCATATGCTGACATGGGTACTCTCAGCATCCACTGCACACATTCACGTGTATCTCTCTAAAACATCCACTCATATGCTGACATGGGTACTCTCAGCATCCACTGCACACATCCGCGTGTATCTCTCTGAAACATTTACTTATATGCTGACATGGGTACTCTCAGCATCCACTGCACACATCCGCGTGTATCTCTCTGAAACATTTACTTATATGCTGACATGGGTACTCTCAGCATCCACTGCACACATCCGCGTGTATATCTCTGAAACATCCACTCATATGCTGACATGGGTACTCTCAGCATCCACTGCACACATTCACGTGTATCTCTCTAAAACATCCACTCATATGCTGACATGGGTACTCTCAGCATCCACTGCACACATCCGTATTGTATATCTCTCTGCGTATATCTCTCTGCGAATTGAAAAATGTAGCGAACACATTAGTTACATTACAATACAATTTTCATGCGATGGAATGTGCTCCACGTATGGAGTTCTGACGCTTGATACAAGATGACATGTTAATGCACTCACTCAACTCTGACTCGAGGGGAGAGAGAGGGAGAGAGCAGAAGGGGAAAAAAGAGAGAGAGAGAGAGAGAAAAAAATAAGGAGAGCAGGAAAGGAAAAAGGGAGAAGGAGATAAATAAAGAGGGGAATGAAGAGAGAAAGAGAGAGAGAGAGAAATTAAGAAAAAGAATATAGATTTTTTTGACTTTCTGCGTGTACCATTTTTTTGCTTTTACATTATTTTAGAATTAAGGTATTTTTTATAAATATAACAGGTAATAACAATAATAACAGTCTTTAATGGAAGCTTACCACCACGAGAGGTTAATGCTCAAAGAATTTTCTACCACTTAATCCTGAGAGACCTCAGAGTCTTATTATGATGTGGTCACATCGTCACATAGTCATCATCTGTACATGGATGTATTTTTTTATATTTATAATTTTTTCAAATATTTAGTATGTTTTAACTGTCTTATTGTATAACATTTTGTTATTTGTATATATTGGGTTATTCCCGTTTAATAAAAATAAATAAAATAAAATTAATTATAATAATCATTCAAACACATAAATACTTCAACTACATAAAAATTGTACCTTTGCTAAACTTTAATTATTATTAAATGGGCCCAATTCTGACGCATTTTAAATCAATAAGTTCCTGATTATTTGTTACAACTATAACCACATATATTCTTACTTCCGTCTTGTGTGTCATTTTGGTTGCATGGAAGAAAATTGTTTCAATTTCCACCCAGTTGATTCTTTTAATTAATTTAAATATACCAGTTTTTTGTTGTTTTTACACAATTTTAGTTTATTTATTTTGCACCTAGTTCATTGTTTGAATCAATTTTCATATCACATTTATTTTTGCTTTCTCCTGGGTTTTGTAGTTTAAACTCTTTGAATATTTATCAGTTTATGCACAAATTAGCATTTTTTCTAATAATATAGAAAACTATTTAAATTCTCGCACGATGGGGGTCATACCTACAACACATTTTTCTATAGTGATTCACTCCAACTCTCCACTGTCCTTTCAATAATTGGTTAGAAATTAGATATAAAAAAAGTACACAGGCATAATTTTGTTGAACGAAGCCACCCTACGACCATTTGCCAAGTTCGACGTTGCTTGAATTTGAAAATGAGCACGTTGTGAAGGCTGGAAAATTTGGTATTTTCAAAGCAAACACAATTTTGGATTGTGGTTCTAGTTCAATATTCTGGACTTTTCTAGACAGGCTCCTTATGAAAGTCGTTTCACGTAAGCGTCTTCACAGGAAACCTACTGGTTTAGCGTTTTTCCAGGGTTTATTTTTTTAAAGGAAATACAGTTTCATCTTGAGCACTCTGTGGTATGAAACTGGTTCTTTGGTGATAGTAGCGAGATCTAGAAATATACATATTCATAGAAACAGAGCTCTACTCCAATTGTAATAGAAAGATTTAACTTTCCAACTTATTGTACAGCAAAACTAACACACTTTCTTATACCCTTTTCTTCCCCTCCGCCCATTAACCCGCCTCCGCCCATTAACCCGCTTCCGCCCGCTGTCTTCCTTAACCCTTACCGTCCACTGTCCCAGACTGAAGAAGACTACGAGGAGGATGATGAGGAGGAAGAGGAGGAGATGGAAGATCTGCAGAGGAGCGCCAAGAAGCGGAAGTCCAACAGCTCTGCGCGCTCCAAGCGGAAACACAAGAAAGAACCGGTCAACGTGTTCGCGGACTTGCAAGTCCCGAGTGTCTCCAACAACGGCTGCACGATGAGCTCCCTGCACTACTACAACAAGTCCTACCACAAGCCCTACAGCACGCTCGACAATCACCACAACAACAGCTACGAGAGAAACCGCAAGGTCTCGTACGATGCCACAGCGTACGACAAAAAAGTACACGACGCCTACGAGCGTAAACCAGCGTACGACAAAAGCTCGTACGATAAAAGTTCGTACGACAAGAAATTGTTTCAAAATTCGTACGAAAAGAAAAGTTACCCGAACGGTTTCGACAGTCGTCTCCAGAGCTATGTGGACCCGCTGAGGAGCTCAACGCACAGCTACGAGTCGGGTAGCAATAGAGGAAGCAAGGCCTTCTCATCTACTTCCAATCTGATCGACACCTCTGCGTACTTCGCGAAGCAGAACCACACTGCTTCCTCGAATGTGGCGCGGTTCAGTCACTACGACAATGTGAAGAACCTGCGTGCTTCCTCGAACAACTATCAGCCGAGGAGCTTTGACAAGGCCGAGCTCTGAGAGTTCCTGCTGGTGCTGCTGTACAACCTAGAGGTCTGCCCCTGTGAGCTGAAACTATGTGATAACATTTGCTAGGGGTGAGTGTTGGCTGGAGATTGTGCGGGTTCTTGGAGGACTCAGGAGTCTAGAGTCTAGAGATTGGGTAAAATTTACGTACCTAACGTGAACCTCGAAGATTCTTATCTAAATTAAATCAGGTAAGAAGAATTTTAAGTTAAAGAACTTCATGAAAACTTTACTAACATGATATAATAGTTTGTAGGATTTTTATTTCTGATTCATAAGTAATGATAGTATCACTCTTTAGTGGAAGGTAACCACCAGGCGAGTTAATGGTCATCATTTTCTACCACCTAGAGTCTTATTATTACGTGGTCACAACCTCAAATTCAAAACGGATCCCTACGCTACCTGGATTACCAGACCAGCGCGTTAACCACTTGACTACCTGTAATGCGAATTCCTTAACAGACAAATCTGTTGAGGAACTCGCACAAGTCTCCTCTGTAAATAAATATCATTAAAAAATCTCTAGATTCGCCCCTGGTAAATTGTCAACACAGTTGAGCTTGAAACCAAACGAAATCCACAAGATCTGTGTTCTCGCACAGCGCCCCCCAGCGGCTAGAAATCAAAGTCTTCCTTTTGATATTTTATTTTAAGACAACCCCGTCGGGTATTTACTTGCTGAAATCTTTTATCTTCTTAGTACCGCTATTCTTATGTCAACGCTCACCCCCCTCCCCCACCTACTCCTTTAGTAATGTAAATATTGATGTAATGAAATGTACATACTTTTGTAAATTCAATTTCTAAATTAACCATGTATACTCAAACGGCATTACTAGACCTTAGGTGACTGTTTGTTGATCTTATTTTTTGATGTCGAACAAATGAACTTTTTTTCTCGGTTTTTTCTTCTGAAAAATGATTTTGATTATTTTGCGGCCGAAATTAACTGTCGAAGTTGAGATCTTGAGTAATGACTTAGCATTAGTTTTCCCCATCTAAGACCATACCCAAAATCTAGACTTAGCTCCACAGGGGTCTTACAAAAACGTCTATGAATTCCGCCCTAAGTGTCTCTTTAAAGAACATGTTTAGAGCTGTATAAAGTGAGCAATATGTTAATAACATGAAAACGATTTAGGGAAAGCTTATTGAAATAGGCATACCATATTTTTATTCAGGCCATAAGGACCTAAAGTAAGGTACAAAATAGTGTAGTTTGTGTCAAAAGTTTTCCAAAATGTTAGAATTACAAAGAAAACAGCAATATTTATTTTTTCAAAAGCAGATTTTCAGCCTTGATATAATCACACATGCTTAATTTGAATAGATAGAGAGAAAAAATCAGAATTGTGAAAAAAAATGAAATTGGAGCAAAAATATATTTTTTTTTACAAAAACGAACATACTTCCGATTTCTTAATTTAGAAATTTATCGGAAGTAAAAATACAATACAAATCTATTAAACCTTTTATGTACAAACACATAATACCTATTTAATATAACATACCTACATATAAAAAAGCACATTAAATTTAAATAAACATTTGCTTCCGCAAGAAAGAAATTGAGATTATTAAGTAACTAGAATTTCGAACTCAATGATAAATGCTGTCCCGTCTCTCTTGTTAGAAAAAATCTCGGGAGCAAATGCTCACTGATATGGAAAACAGATTAGGACGCCTAGAGTGCGAAAAAAAAGTTAATTCTAATCAGGTTTTCCGAGGAAAAAAAAGTGGAGGAAATTAATTTCAACAAAAAGTAAGAAGAAAGTGAAGTGCTCTTAGCAGGCGCGGCCGGTGGGAAAATGTTTTGGGGGTGCTGTCACATAAAACGGACTAAAAAGAGGATTTATAGAATCGCTCTTTTAGTACCTAACATAATTTGAACACACTATACACTACACACTTGACACGGAAGGACCCCGGGACATTGCTTCTGGGCGTCCAAAGGATCACCCGTATCAATCCTTCCACGACCATGACATCACAGATGGACACGGAAAGTAGGTAAGTAAGTACCTACTTAACATATTTTTTAGTTTGTTGTCAATGGCAACCATTATAACTTTTTTAGAAAATATGTGAGCTAGAACTTGAAAAAACACTCTTTTTTTCTATTTCGTCGGGGGTGCTTCAGTTGTTATTATTATCATTATTCAACACTTTATTAGATATTAAAAGACATAAATGTACAGATCAAATAATTATTATAAAAATTAAACAATGGAGACAATATATACAATAAAAACGAAAAATAATAGAAAAATGTTTATAAACACATATTATGTCCTAACAAAAAAGGCGGGGTTATTGCCTATGGCAATCTCTTCCACCCAACCCTAGTAGTTGGGTGGAAGCAATTCCGCAGCTCTTGAGCACCGGCCGCGCCTGGTGCTTGGTATTAGTTCCACTCGAAGAGGTTGAACTTTCTAGGAAAGGAACAAAAAAAAAAAAAACGGTTGCATCTTAATATTAAAATGAGTTTCGGGTACAAATTGGGGCGGGAGGGAGCCCATAAATTTCAGCGGCGACCTCGACCCCACCCCGTGGGCGCAAGTCCTTGGAAACAATGAGACATTTGTTTCAGGCAGTGGTTCCCAAAGAGTGGGACACGCGGAAGAGAATAAAAGTGGGAGGAGGTGCCATTTTGAGGACATTTAAGAGATTGACTAGCACGCGATTAGCTCAGTGGTTAATTAATCTCTCAACATGCAGAAGGTTTTGGGTAGAAGAGATTGTCATAGGCAATAACCCCGCCATTTAGTAAGGACATAATATATGTTTTATAATTTTTCTATTCTTTTTCATTTTTATTGTAGATATTGTTGCCATTTTTTTCATTGTTAAAATAATTATTTGTACTGTACATAATATGTCCATTTATATCTAATAAAGGGTTGAATAATAATAATAAGGTCCGGGTGGGACTCCCCGAGCCGACAAAAAAATTGTATTCTAATTTTGGTTACAGTTTTTTTGTAGAGGATACCTTCCGGTGCGCTCGTGTTGACCCAGCACTTGAATGGGAAGTATTGTGTCACTTCTCGCCCATCAGAGGGGAGGCATACTACGGCATGGGCGCGCTACAACACACACCACAAGCGTCTACAGTAGCTCCTGTTTCATAGCTAGGAAATAAAAAAGGCTGTGAAACACTCATTTAAAAAAAAAAAATGTCAGAAAATCCATAGAGGAATAACTAATGAGAAAACTAATGAAAATCGGCCATTTTGTATAGCTGGAACACTATGGAATTCACAATGATAACAAATTAATTTTTCTGGTTCTTGTTTAGTTTTGCATTCTTTTGAAGGTAATAATGGTAGCCATAATTATTACACAGCTGTTATCAGTTTGTGTACGTGATAGGTTTTCTCAATTTACTGTCTACTAAGTAGAAGTTATTGCTAAGCGTCGGATTACCCTATCTTACACAGTACGCAATCCGTGACTTAGCGCCACAGAGGTATTACAAAAACGTCTATTAATTTCGCCCTAAGAGTCGTATCTTGGTTGTTATACAAAGTATGGAGGGGGTTGATTCAATTTGTGAAACGCTGGAATAGGAGGAAGAAATGATTTACATGTTAAAGTTCTGCTAGGAGAAAATAATTTGGGGCACTGGCACAGTGTTTTTTCGTTAGATCTAAAATTCCAGGGGGGTCCAATTTGTCTCTGCTAAAGATACCCAAACTTGGGACATGAGAAGTAAATTCTTCACCTAAAATATTTTTTTTTTTTTTTTTATCAAAGTGTTAATAAAAGTATCTACAGTAGAAATCGTCAATAGCGAACTTCAAGGGATTGTTATAATCGATGGGAAGTAGCCACGGGACTCGAAAATTTGTTCACTAAAGCCGATATTATAAACGATACCAATGTTAATTTTCCATAAGACTCCAAGGGACCGAAGATTTTGTTTGTTATAGCCGATCGTTTGTTATAAACGGTGTCGTTATAAACGATTTGTACTGAGAAAGAAACAATTTTTTTTTTTTTTTTTTTTTGCCAGCGTCGATGGCATGTTGAATACACCGGTTCCCTTCAGAACACCGAAGTTAAGCGACATCCAGCGAGGTTAAGACTTGGATGGGTGACCATTCATATTCTAATTCTCGTGACGCTGGTTTTTCCCGGCCCCACTCAGGCTGGGTGAGGTCAATGTGAGTAGCAGGTTTGTGAGTTTCCTGCGAATGGAGGGTAAAACCCCCGTCGTGATATGACCATGGCAGTTGAAAGCGACGTTAACACTTTGTGCGCCAAGCCCAAAATCGTGATTTTCCCCTGAGGCCACGATACAAAGGATTGTCTCTCGATATGTGCGACGTGGCCCCCAGCAAGTTTGTTTTTCATGGGGGGCCACATCGCTCATATTCAGAGACACTTTGTTACCTCTGTGGCCCATACTTTGTGGCCCATACTGAGAGACAATGCTTCAAAATGAGGTCTAGTGTCTCTCAAAATGAGAGACGTGGCCCCAGCGGGAAGTCGCTGTCGCTCATATTGAGCGACGTGGCACACAAAGTGTTAAACCCCACTTAAAAAGAAAAAAAAAAACAAAAAAAAAACAAATTTTTATTTATTATAAACAATAAAACAAAGATGCTGTCAGCATTTTTGCTGATTGCCAAAGTAAGGTTTTATAATAAAATAATATATGCTAATTGTTTGGCACATTACATATCTAGACTTTTCAGGCGTTCATAAAAAACTACATACTACCGAAGTCCTTTGTACAAATTGAGATTCGCAACAAGAG
Source organism: Bactericera cockerelli (assembly GCA_024516035.1). Lineage (NCBI taxonomy): Eukaryota > Metazoa > Arthropoda > Insecta > Hemiptera > Triozidae > Bactericera > Bactericera cockerelli. The sequence goes on from CM044956.1 coordinate 46,130,017, forward strand.
TAATAAAAACCTCTGTCGAGATAAGTACCTACTATCGTATTTTACGTACTATCTTGGATGGGGAAAACCAGTGCTAAGTCATGACTTAAGAACTCGATTTTGTCTATTAATTTCGCCCTAGATCTGTGAAATTAGCGAGGTTCTTTAAAGTCTGGGGAGATATTACTTCTTAGGACTCGGAAATTTAGGTTAAATCTCCTCTGAGTTTCCAAAGTTAAGTCTTCGCTGAGTGGTACAGGAGAGAGGAGAGAATAAATTTATTAAAAATGAATTATGTCTTGCAGAAAGGTGGGGGGACCTCATTTAATTAAAATATTCATTGATTTGACTTCTCTTGCTTCGTTTAGATAATAAAGAGCAGAATTACTTCATTTCTCATTCTCTCACTTCTTCTAATAAAGAGCGCATTCAGAAGAGATAGAGGAAAATTTTCCCAAATAGAAGAGATAGAATTTTCGAAATTAGAAAGAAAAGAACACTTCTCTATTCTTAAGCACCTTTTTTTCTGCAGAAAATAATCTTAATACGCCGTTCAAAGTACTTTAATGAGACTTTCATATTGTTTGCTTATTATCCTCTGTCTTGAGCCTGGAGAGGATTGAAAACTTGGAACAATTGAACGCTTCAGAGGAGTTCAAGAAGACTTGGGAAAGATTATTAATAAGATGAACTAAATGGGAACTTTGAAAACGACTTTTAAATAAGAAGGTAGGACCAAGCAACTTTTCAGAAAGTTTTTTCGATTTTTCATAATTATTCCAGGACAAGAAGACGTTGTGTGGACTATTGAACCCAATAATAAAAAAATGGGAGCAAAAATATATTTCTTTTTACAATAACGAATACAATACTTCCGATTTCTAATATTAAGAATTTATCTGAAGTAATAGGAATGAAACAAGGACAAGCAATGTCCCTCAAGTTGGGCTATAATAGTGCGCTATGATTGGTAGAAACTACCGACCTCAGTAGCTTGATCGATAAGGACTTGTAATCGGAGGTCGGTGGTTCAAGTCCCAAGTTAAGAAAAAATTATTAAAGTTAGTTTGAGTAGTTGTGATATCACGATTGTGATCAACACAAATTGATAACTGATTTGAAACTCCGACTAGAGGAATAGTTTGGCTTATCTGTGTTGTAATCTTATTTAGCTTATCTATGTAGTATTCGGGCCCTACCTACAACCTACTCGTATGTATGTCTAGGGAATTAATTTCACAAGAAAGATTAGTACCTAGGTCTTACCATTCCAATATAGGGAAAAATGCTTTTGAAGATTTTTTCGCTTTCAAGGTCATATATATCATCACGACGAGGGTGTTACCCTCCATTCGCACGAAACTCAGGAACCTGCTACCGACATTAACCTCACCCAGCCTGGTCGGGCTCTAATGCCAGAATCGCGAAGTCTTCACCTCGCTGGACGTTGCTTAACTTCGGTGATCCTACGAGAACCGGTGGATTCAACGCGCCATCGACGCTGGCTATGAAAATTTTGATCTCGTATTGACAAATAAGTATTTTTCTAAAAATGATTATACTTGTACGTTTATGTGAAAAAATATAAACTGATAGAATTATTATATTTTTATTATCTTTCTTGTAAAATTAAGAATTATTATGCATTCGAATTATTTTTGTCCAAGGAGGAAATCGAATCCATGACACGAAACTCTGAACTCTTCACTTTACGCGGCTGATATTCACAATCACCGGTTTATGCATTTCTAAACTTTTCTTGTAACAATGTCTCCAAATAGGTTCAAAAGTTAACTGAAAAGTACTCACTTCAGCTTGTCGTGGAAGTAAAAAAAAGAAAATTATTAAAGTGCCATTTCTCCGAAATTTATTGTAAAGTTAGGAAAACTCATTTTCAATTTCCCTCTCTCCTAATGTACCTAACTTTACCTCTCGCAGCATTCTCCCTGGAACCTTTATTGTCTTTCTCTTGCTCTTTATTTTATGTAGGTACCTCGTTTTTTTACTTCATATTAAAATTGAAATTGTAACATAATATAATATATGTGTAAAAAAGTGGACATTGGGAAGACGAGGTGGTTTTGGGCATGGGGGAATACGTAACGGAGAACTCGTAATGCCTCAATTCTGTCCCGTAAAATCGGCCATCTTGGTTAATTTTATCACAGAGGAAATTACAACAATAACCTGTCCCGGAAAATCTACCATCTTCATTAGTTTCACCACAGAGGAAATCACAACAATAACAAATTAATTTTTCTTCTTACATGCTTTTGAAGGTAATAACGGTAGCCATATTGGATAGTTTGTTATGGGACAGATTTATTACCCATAAGATATATGAAGGCACCAGGGAAAAAAAGAAGAGAGTCCAAAATTTTGAAAAATGATTTTATTGTGTCATTTTGCTGCGCATAGGAAGTGGTTTTTATAGGTAAGACCAAACATGGGATAAAAGATCAGAGTCTCAAGATATTTGGTTTTAAAAATGTGTAACACAGGAGAAAAACGCACGGAGTCCAGATTTAAAATCGCTCTCCTGGAAAATTTTGATTTTTGACTCTATTCTTTTTTCCCTGTTATGACGTCTCCACTAATTATTATTGCTCTATGGTTTTGCGAGAAGATGAAATTGTTCGCTTAAAATAGATGTATAGGCAATAGGTGTCTCAATGGAAATCGGTGCCTACTCACTCGCCTTGCTGTTCTGTGCCATGCTTGGAAATTTCATCTTCGACATTGTTACCTTTAATTTATGAAATTCCCAGTTTGCCATGATGATGCTGAGTAGAAGGAAAAAGTACTATGAATGTATTCTGAGTGCTATTTCGTGGAGCATTGTGCTGTTCCCCCATCGTCGACTTGAGTAGAGGTAGCACTGCGGAATTGAGGAAGCAAAAGAGTAGTGGCGCGCTCTGGTGGTGACGTCATGAACTGTTTACAGTGTTGCCAGTTGTACACACTCGCGCGCATTTTTGCGATGTTGCCGTTGGCGCCAACAGTGTTGTCAGTTGTACACTCGCGCGCATTTTTGCGATGTTGTCGTTGGCGCCAACAGTGTTGCCAGTTGTTCACTTACATTATGTTGTGTTCAATGTTGCCAATTGTATACATATCGTCGGCTTGAGTAGAGGTAGCATTGCAAAATAGAGGAAGCAAAAGTAACCCTTCCCCCTCCTCTCACTCAATCTCCCCCCCTCCCACTCATCAAGAACTAGTCGATGTCAAAACTAATGGATCTTGGTGGGAATCGAATTTTCCCCCATCGTCGACTTGAGTAGAGGTAGCATTGCGGAATAGAGGAAGCAAAAAAGTAGTGGCGCGCTCTGGTGGTGACGTCATGAACTGTTTACAGTGTTGCCAGTTGTACACACTCGCGCGCATTTTTGCGATGTTGTCGTTGTTGCCAAAAAAGGATGCACAGTGTTGCCAGTTATTCACTTACATTATGTTGTGTACAATGTTGCCAATTGTATACATATCGTCGGCTTGAGTAGAGGTAGCATTGCGGAATAGAGGAAGCAAAAAAGTAGTGGCGCGCTCTGGTGGTGACGTCATCAACTGTTTACAGTGTTGCCAGTTGTACACACTCGCGCGCATTTTTGCGATGTTGCCGTTGGCGCCAAAAAGTGTTGTACAGTGTTGCCAGTTGTACAGTCTCATTCACATTTTTACGATGTTGTCGTTGTCGACACAAACTCGTATGCAGTGTTGCCAGTTGTCTACTTACATTTTCGCAATGTTGATGTTTTTCTTTTTTTTTTTTTTGGTTTAACGTCGCTTTCAACAGCATGGTCATATCACGACGGGGGTGTTACCCTCCATTCGCAGGAAACTCACAAACCTGCTACCCACATTAACCTCACCCAGCCTGGGTTGGGCCGGTATGCTAGCATCACGAAGTCTTCACCTCGCTGGACGTTGCTTAACTTCGGTGATCCAACGAGAACCGGTGCATTCAACGCGCAATCGACGCTGGCTAGTCTTTTTTCTTTTGTTCCTCGTGAGCGAAATAATAATTGTTTACTCCTCAAGATAGAGTGTGGTGCTCTCTAGTGGTATTGTCATGATCTATTTTTGTTTTTATCGATTCCACATGTATGAAAACAGCTGATGGCAACGTACTTTACATTATTTATAAAAACACAAGTCATCTATCGTAGATCTCTTTTATAGTCCATGAAATCAGACTATATTCAATATGGCTACCGTTATTACGCTCAAAAACATGTAAGACTTATAATAATAACACTCTTTGTTGGAAGGCAACCACAAGGTGAGGTTAATGCTTAAAGCATTTTGTACCACTACACTCACAGAGTCTTATTAGCATGAATGGAGGGTAACACCCCCGTCGTGATATGACCATGCTGTTGAAAGCGACGTTAAACCAAAAAAAAAAAGAAAAGAAAAACATCAACATTGCGAAAATGTAAGTAGACAACTGGCAACACTGCATACGAGTTTGTGTCGACAACGACAACATCGTAAAAATGTGAATGAGACTGTACAACTGGCAACACTGTACAACACTTTTTGGCGCCAACGGCAACATCGCAAAAATGCGCGCGAGTGTGTACAACTGGCAACACTGTAAACAGTTCATGACGTTACCACCAGAGCGCGCCACTACTTTTTTGCTTCCTCTATTCCGCAATGCTACCTCTACTCAAGCCGACGATATGTATACAATTGGCAACATTGTACACAACATAATGTAAGTGAATAACTGGCAACACTGTGCATCCTTTTTTGGCAACAACGACAACATCGCAAAAATGCGCGCGAGTGTGTACAACTGGCAACACTGTAAACAGTTCATGACGTCACCACCAGAGCGCGCCACTACTTTTTTGCTTCCTCTATTCCGCAATGCTACCTCTACTCAAGTCGACGATGGGGGAAAATTCGATTCCCACCAAGATCCATTAGTTTTGACATCGACTAGTTCTTGATGAGTGGGAGGGGGGGAGATTGAGTGAGAGGAGGGGGAAGGGTTACTTTTGCTTCCTCTATTTTGCAATGCTACCTCTACTCAAGCCGACGATATGTATACAATTGGCAACATTGAACACAACATAATGTAAGTGAACAACTGGCAACACTGTTGGCGCCAACGACAACATCGCAAAAATGCGCGCGAGTGTGTACAACTGACAACACTGTTGGCGCCAACGGCAACATCGCAAAAATGCGCGCGAGTGTGTACAACTGGCAACACTGTAAACAGTTCATGACGTCACCACCAGAGCGCGCCACTACTCTTTTGCTTCCTCAATTCCGCAGTGCTACCTCTACTCAAGTCGACGATGGGGGAACAGCACAATGCTCCACGAAATAGCACTCAGAATACATTCATAGTACTTTTTCCTTCTACTATGCTGTTAGTGAAGTATGATTTTTTTTTTATTTTAGATTTACAATTGTACATAAGTACAGTTGGTGTACATAAATAAATACCTTCTAGATTTTATATTTATAACAAATAAAAATATTTATAACAAATGTCTATACAGTAGTTATTATTTTTACGTGTAATAATTTATGTATTTACCTATCTACACCATGTTTCTTATATGTCATTTTTTCATATTGGAGATACAATAAATCTATTTTTAAATAAAATTACCTAACTTTTAATTTAGAGAGGAAAAAAAAAAGATGTAAAATGTATTACCACACTTACCTAATAATTTATTATAGATATTTATTATTTGTTTACTAAATTTATTGTTTTCGATATGAGAAATGTATTATTTTTAAGTGATTCAATAAATATATAAAAAATCTATCCCACCCATATGTTTTATTAAATAAAAATGTGACAACAGTGTGTTTTATTTTTTAAGATTGTATTCCAGGTTTTTGAAATGACATAAAGGAAATTAATAACAATAGTAACACTCTTTAGTGAAAGGTAACCAGGTTAATGCTCAAAGCATTGTCTACCACCTAACCTTCAGAGTCTTATTATTATTTGGCCATATACCTACTCAATTTCATGAGGAAAAATTCGTGCACTGGGTGGGATTCGAACCAACGGATCCCTACACTACCTGGATTACCAGATTACCTCGTTAACCACTTGACTACCAGTGCACTACAGCTACACTTAATACATTGACTACCAGTGACTTAATAATCCCGTTATACCTACTATTTATTTTATCATATGGCTGGGAAATTGCAAACAAAGAGTGTATACCAGTGATTGCGGTACTATAAATACGGAACCAGAAGTGTTTCGGACAAAACCAACATTTAAAATTATGTAAATTTCCATTTCAAATTCCAAAGTTAACCTTGAAGGGGTGACCTTGAAAATTTCTGAGGGTCTATTAGATTTCTCCCCAAGAGCTATGAAAATTACACCCTGTATACATTATTTTAAGTCTGCTTAATATTGAACAGTGAATTTTATAATGATTGAAACAGGAAAAATTACAAGTAATTAATAGAAGTAGTAATTTTGTCTCTTTTTAATTTGGGTTTAACGTCGCTTTCAACTGCATGATCCTATTACGAGACGGGGCTTTTACCCTCCATTAGAAGGAAACTCACAAACCTGCTACCCAGATTACCCTCACCCAGCCTGGGTTGGGCCGGAATGCCAGCATTACGAAGTCTTCACCTCACTGGACATTGCTGGACCTGTGCATTCAACGCGTCATCGACGCTGGTATTTTGTCTTTTAAATCCCCCTTTTCGTTAAATTACTCACATTAACCATGCCGGATGCCCAGCCCAGCTTTAATATTATTATTATCTAGTTGAAATTCCACAAGAGACGCCCCCATTATCACATCGACTTCAATTAGATCTAGTGTGACCAGTTCATTTTATTTGGTTTCAACGTCCTGATTTGAGACGGAGGTTTTACCCTCTATTCGTTGGAAATCGTACGAGCTACCCACATTAAGCTAACCCAGCCTGGGTAGGGCCAGTATCACGAGTTCGGAGGGAACAGAATTTTCAGTTCGAACAGTTTGCTCCAAATGAGAATCGAACTCAGGATCTCTGGACTACGGGCAGTAGTCACAACCGTTACGCCACGGAGGCTGGCTTGTTCAGCTCTAGTGGGGTCGGAATACCAGAGTAAATACATTATGTAATATTGATGGATTTGAACCCCATCGATTCAGCGGAGACAGCGGGGGTTTGGTAAGTGGTACATTGGAGTTAAAAGCAGGCGCGGCAGGTGGGAAAATGTTTTGGGGGTGCTACCACATAAACCGGACTAAAATGGGATTTATAGAGTCGCTCTTTCAGTATCTAAAGAGTTTTAGTTTGTTTATCATGCCAATCACAACAAATCATTTGTTTATTAGTGAGTTTACAGCAAATTTAAAAACCCCAGTCTTGAAAGACCCGTTATGGATGTTCAAGAAGATCACCGAAGTTAAGCAAAGCCCGGCGAGGTGAAGACTTCGTGATATTGGGGCATTCCGGTCCAACCCAGGCTGGGTGAGGTTAATGTGAGTAGCAGGTTTTGTGAGTTTCCCCTGTCGTGATATGACTTTAAACAAATGTTCTCTAACATTGGGGTGGGGGGTTGAAAGCGACGTTAAACCCGAATTAAAAAAAGAAGACATTGAGGAATTTGAGGATGAAAAAACTGCTTATTGGGAAAGCTCAGTGAGTCGACGCGTCGATTTTTCATAAAACAAAAAGCCCCTTCATAATTTCCAAGAGCAACCAGCACAACATTTTGAATCTGAGAGCGAGTCTGGTTGGGAAAGTTCTAAATTTTTGTTTTTCTAATTTTGGAGAAACGGAAAAATGGAGAATACGAATGTCTCGCAACCTCTATGAGCGTCGCGTCGATGGATAAAAGGTAAAAGAAAACGACAGATCCCTTGAGTTCTTTAATATCCAGGTTCGACTGTATTCTGAGAGAGAGAGAGAGAACGTGAAAATATTATTTTATTAAATAAATCCTCGTCTGCGTCGATGGCCCGTTGAATGCATCGGTTCTCGTAGGATTACCGAAGTTATTCAGGCCCAACCCAGGCTGGGTGAGGTTAATGTGCGTTGCAGGTTGGTGAGTTTCCTGCGAATGGAGGGTAACACCCTCCTCCTGATATAACCATACAGTTGAAAGCGATGCGACGTTGAAAGTCTTGACCAAAAAACTTGTAAATTTTTAAATAAAAATGTAAATTATTCCCTCCATTTCGAACAAACCAATGAAAGAAAGTTGAATACACCACTCTGTCGCTGAATTCGAAAAGGCTATGATTCTGATGGGTGAACATTCAAATTTAGACTCTCTTGGTGCTGGCTATTCCCAACTTTTGTAGTCACCGTGACCGAGTGATCTAGAGCAGCGGTCGGCAACCTGGGGTCCGCGAGAGCTAAATTGGGGGTCCGCGAAGCCATTTCAGGATTTAAAAAAAGGAGAATAAAATAGCTCATGAACTCAAAATAGTCCGACTTACCCTACTTCCCCCTAACTACTTTTCTTTCATACCCCCCCTTTGGTAATGTGGGGGTCCCTTAAAAATTTTCGAGATAAGCTAGGGGTCCGCGTAGTTCAAAAGGTTGCCGACCGCTGATCTAGAGCACTAGGCATTGCACGCACATAAGTTCGATCCTCAGCGGGCTAGTTTTTTATCTGCTCTGTTCCTGGAAGTCCGGGGTCCATTCATACCTCATGAGGAAAAATGAGTAGCTGCTTTAATGTAGCAGCAACCAGTGGCGGAAATATGGGCAAATGATAAACAAGAATATAAAGAGGCGCGGCCAACTTGACGCAGCTCTGAGCAAATCAAACACAAAGCCCCAGTGGAAGATGGCCAAGATAACATTAGATATTTGAAATCGCGTTCAAAATTGAAATTTACGGGATATTCACACCGTCAGCCTAGCATATCTACATACAGGATGGACCGTTTTAATCGATCCAGTAAAATATCTCCGAAATCACTGAAGAAAAATCTGTTCAGGGAACATTTTCATAGCTCCAAATGGGACACATAATAGTTTCATTCAGAAGTTTCTCAAATGACCCCTTCAAGGTTAGTTTAAGGTTAACTTTGGAATTTTAAAAGGAAACCCTTTTTTTATGATAGTCTACGATTGAAAAAATCTCACACCCCCAAATGGTTGTGAAACTGGGTGTGACCAAAATTACAAAAGAGGATTTGTTTAAACTCAGAATTGTATGAACATGTCAAAATATCATAAAAATCTGGTGTAAACATCACACGACTTTCCTTATCCCCCAAAAAGAAGTCGAATTCCGCCACTGGTGACTCAACGGTTACGGATACTTAAAAATCAGTGCCAAATTCGTAATCAGCACCTTAAAATCATTGGATTTGATATGTCGCAACCCCCATCTAGGGTTAATAATAAAAAAGTTAGTCCAAGCGGGTCCCCCCAAAATACCGGTAAATTGGGGCCGGGTTCCAAAAAGTTCAAGATATCAAAAAAATGATAAGAATAGACCCCTATTATTTTTTTAATACGAGAAAATGTTGTTCTCTAATTTTTTTTGTATCTTTAACCAATTCAAAGAAGCGGCGGTTGCGGCCAATATTTGCGGCCCTGCGGCCGCATCTTGCGTCCGATTTCAACCAAAAGTTTCGTGGTTCGTCTCGTGTATAAAACTAATTTGCATACCAAATTTCAAGTCTCTAGCTCTTACCGTTAGTGAGATATCCTGTTTACACACACACACACACACAGACAGACAGACAGACAGACGCACGGACCAATGGCTGAAAACAACTTTTTTGGTATCCTGAGGCTATGATTCGTCCAGAAATGTGAAAAACTGGGTAGGTCAAATTTTCGACGAATACAATACTTTCCTTATTATAGGATAAGGAAAGTAAAAAATAGGGGGGTGGTTCCATTTAAAATTCTAAAGTTGACCCTGAAAAAAACTTGAAAGAGTCATTTGAGAAACTTCTGAAGGTCACCATTATGTGTCCGTTATGAAGCTATGAGAATGTTCCCTGAACAGAATTTTTCTATCTTCAATGGTATCAGAGATATTTCAGAGACTGGATTGATCAAAATGGTTCACCCTGTATGGAGATATTTCTTTGATGATGCTACCCTATGATGTATGGACAGTAAAGAATATGCTTTATTTTGAAACAAACCTTTATCATCAAACAAATTCAGCCAACTTTATTTACATCAATAATAAGAATCATAAATAAAATTTTATCATACACTTTTTACAGGATTTTTACATTACCGTAAGAGGTACAGATACAAGTACACATAGTAAATAAAATTGATTTTGATTATCTCTATCTAGTCCTAAGCATTTCATTTCTGGCTAGATATATTTTAAAAAAATTAAATGGTGATTTCTTTTTAAATCATATTAATTACCTAGTCAAGTTAGAGAATATCATTTTACTTCCCAGAAATTGGAAGATTATTTATTTAAAAATAATGTTATTCAATGTTGAAAAAATAGGTACTAGTGATGTAAATAAGTTTATGAACTTTCAAACAATTTTTTCAATTTTGTGGACTCTGAAAAAATGAAATTGTGAAAAAATTCAGTAAACAGAGCCTATTTAAATTTATTATGTAGGGAAACTCTTATTTCTATTTAATTATTCCTAACCTGTGACACATTTTGTGTACATGCAATAATTAAAAAAATATATTACTATTTTAGATTTGACTCTCTATAAAATAGGGAAACTAAAAAGAGTGTGACATTTAAATTTAAAACACAATAAAATGATACCTATACCAAAATAAGAAAAGTAAACAATATTACAATTAAATATTAAGTGTAATAGAATATGATAACCTATACCCACCTACTTATAGATAAAACTTGTAACTTTGATAAAAACAATCTGAAATATAATATATAAAATATTCAAGTCTGATACTCTGACACATTAATTATAAAATTTGACATTGTTTTACAATTTAAAATATTATAAATGATTTTTATTATTATATATTAATATAAAACTTTTATTTATAGGATATTTGAACATTTGAGGTCATAGTGTCCCAGGAACTGAAGTTTAATGGATGCAATTGATGAAACACCCACCCTACTGGTGGGTCTTTTGCTGTCACTGATGGAGTAACCCAATAATTAACTTATTAGACAACTTCATTTAGCAACAAAGCAACTAGGAGTCACATTTCTTTTGTAATGGCAAGACTTCAATTGAAATTTAAAGCATGTGTAAGGCTACTCTTATAAATATTATAAAAATAATTATTTTAAAGTTATTATAACTTTGGGCACTTTAATCTTTGCCAGTCCCTATAAAAATAGTCAACCTAGGTATTTTTTAAAGAAATAAGTACAGTATATATTTCCATTAACAAATAAATGGAATAATTTCTGATATCTATAGATATACTCAACATTAAAATTGATTTACTTAAATAATACCAAGCAAGGTTCTTTCAAGAAACATAATATTGGTACAGTTCACTAGGCAAAATGAATTTTTGTCTAAAATGGTTTCAAACTTATTGTCCTTGGAAATCTGAGTAACACTTTTGACTAAACATATTCAACATATAAGTTGAGTTTGAAATTTAAAAACTTCAGTAAGACCCCAAGTTTGTCATTTGCTGGTAATGCTAGGCATTGGAGAGTTGCTGGGGTGACTCTGTAGAGATCTAATCCTTGGAGAACCATTCTGGGATGATATACCCGCTGAATTCGTACTGAGAGATGCTTGTCCCAAGGCACTAACAGAATTAGAAGGAAGACTGTTATTGTTACTGTTGGAGTTGCTACCATTATTATTGTTGTTTTCTGAGCATCTGGTGGCATTGATGTAGCAGGCAAGAGCATCACGGGTTGATTAACACTTTCATAAAGAATACCTAGGTTAGTCCAGGCAGCACTGTGTGACTTATCAAGCTGAACTGCACAAATATATGCCTGCAATGCATCCATGGGCTGATTTTGCTGCTGATACAAAACCCCAATGGAACACCAAGTATCAGCATTTCCTTCAGATTTTTCTACCGAGTTTCTATAAGCAAGGAATGCATCATGAACTTTGCCTACAGCTGCAAAGCACCGACCTAGCAGATACAGAGACTGTCCTGACATAGGATCAGCTTCAATAGACTTCTGGAGAAAATGAATGGCAAGTGTCTCTCTCTGAGACTTTTCATCCAAAGAATCAATACAATGGTACATCCATCCCAGTTGTCGTGAAATGTCAGCTTTCAGATTATTGGGTAAATCATCTTCTTTCAATAGTTGCTCATAACTATCTTTGGCAATTTTGTATTTCTTTTGAACCTCATGAAGATGAGCAATGTGAAATCGGATTTCCACTTTGGTAAAGGTACAAGGACTGGAATCCAGGAGACAAAGGTTCAAATGTTTGAGGGCAGAATCATATTCATTGGTAACTTTGAACATCAACCCTAGCCTGAGGTGCACTTCATTGGAACGCACATAACTTGGATCTATATAAATGAGTTGCTGAAAAGATTTAATTGCCCAACGGAAAGCATTGAAATGAAAATAGACTAGACCTTGCCCATAGAGAAAGTTGACATCCTTCCAATAATCTTCTTTCAACTGGAAGAACTTTTTATAGGCAGACATGGCTTGGGCATAGTTTTCCAGTAACAAATGGAAATGTCCCAATTTGCAATATGTTTTTGGGTCAATGTTAGACTCTTTTTCTCTCTTGATTGGATTTGCACAGAGTTCGGGATCATTGTCATTCAAATCCTTCTCATGTTTTTCTTGAATAAGTATTTGCTCAAGATACTTTACTGCCTTCAACACCAGCTCTTTCTTATTGGTTTGCTCTGGTGTGTTTAACTTGAGAAATCCAAACTGTCGACTGTCTAGTTCTGAGAGTATTTGCAACTCCTGAGGAGTTAGATTGATTTCGGTAACTGCTTCTGTGTTCATTTTGATTGCAGGAGAAACAATGCAATGATTTGTAAGGTTAAGGGTGACCAAGAGTGATATTTGAGAATACTTGGCAGTTCAAAATCACAGGAGTGATTTCTTCTTAGTATGTTGTTCCATTATTTATAGGACACATCAGGATTGAAAGTCAGTAGATTTGGGTCAGCAACATGGGTGGGTCTTCATAACTCCAGGGGCATGATATGGTTCTTGCTTTAAATTGAAAAGATATTTCAACATACCTTTTTTGATCATTTCAACAGATAAGAGCAATGGACACATAGGAAATCGTCTCTCGATTAACACTTTGATAGTTAAGAATTGGAAAGTAATATTATTAGGTCAAACACTGTGAGATGGTTCTCTGCATATTTAGGAAATCAAAATACCACTGTGAGAACTACACTGGGCTGTGAACACTGTACTTATAGATTCCTGATCAAATCACAAATAAGAAAATCTAGGTATCAGGGGCTTAAAAGAAAATTAAAATACTGATTGATTATCAAAAAATATTTTTAATTTTCATAATTTTCATTAACTTTCATTTTTAAAACTTTCCAAAAACACTTTCTAAAAACACTAAACTTGAGGTGAGTTTTAATATTATCAATCGGTTTAATCATTGGAATTTTTGAAATCTCAAAGTCATCTGTGGCAGTCAGATGTAGCAGCAGCCCTACATCACAATTTCTTTCCTCCGAGGTGAAAACAGTACCAGTCAGAGGGTTTGATAGAGAATTCTGTTTTTAATGTAATTTATTTTGACATCCACTATATTTTATCGTCCAATTAAAAAAGTAGCAGAAAACTGATAAACAGTAAAATCCATCAAATACTTTTTGTAAAAAATGTTCTATTGTCTACAGGCTACCTTAATAAAAACGATATTTTTCTCTGTTGCCTCAGATTTTTGTGTCATAACCTAAAAATCTGTTCATATACTTTATCAGTATTTGTGGGTGAGCGGGAATTTTTAAAAAGAAAATCAATTTCTGATACTTGATAGTTTTCTGTTTTAGTTCATAGGTGGTAGCACTCTTATCACTCTCAGCCGGTTAGTTGATAAGAAGATTATCTCAGGTGCCGTCAGCGTTCGCTCAGCTATGTGTTCAGTGTTTTTTAACCAGCAGTTTAGTTATCAGGTGGTTGCGAGTTTGTTTACATCGTCAGTAAAGCACCAGTAATCAATACAGAATGTTGCCGAGATTGGCACAGTGCTCGGAAATCTGATATCATTCGGGACCTGTGATTCTATTTTCGTAATGTCCGACGCGCCTGTGCTTTAAATTTAGCCATGCTTGATGTTATTCCCAAACATATTTGGAACTGGGTATCAGCAGGATGGGACAGTATGGCAGACCTCGCTGATAAGATTGATGATCTTATCTGTAGTTTCGAGGGTGGTGGTGACAACACGATGGACACTATCGCGATGTACTTGTTTATATGGATGTTGTTTGGGTTGCTAGTGTTGGGCATAGGCAGATATGTGTACAGTAATTTTATTAGTGTAAAACAAATTAAACCCCCGGTTGTGGATAGTGCGGTCAGTAAAGTGGTAGAGCCTAAGATTGTTCCCTCCGCTGTGAACAAGGATCTAAAGTTAAGTAGTGCTCCTCTGACGTCTCCCAACAGAACAGTTCCAGCTACACCTCCTGTGCGGAGACGCCTTGGCTCTAAATCTGGACGGTCAACCCCTACGCTCTCCCGGTCCAGATCATTACAGAGTCTGAGCATTCCTACGGCAACTGGACCTGAGGCGGAGAGTGTGAGATGGGTGAATCAAATATTTCTGTGGCTTTACTCTGATATGATGGTAGTAAATGAGCTGCTAAATGTTTGGATCACGGCACTCAATGAAACCATGAAGCCATCTGTCACTGAGGTAAGATTCAACAAAAGTACCTTATAAATTCAATAAAGTCAGGGAAAATGTCCAAGAACCAATAATACTAAAATATTTGACACTATTGGTACCTACAGATTAAAAAAAAAAAAAAAAAAAAAAAAAAAAAAAAAAAAACATAATTTTACCTACCTACTTATCATCCATTCAATAGCTGAAATTTGTACAACAATAAACCAAGGAAATAAATAATTAAAAAAAGAACTAGGTACTTTAAATTGAAAATATCTAATAATTTAAGGTACCTACCACCTACTAATTTGCAATGGACAAAAAATCTTCTCTCAATGCTAACAAATAATATTTTATTGTATGGGGTAGTAAGTAACTAGTAATGTAGTGTAGTACCAAACCAACTTTCAAATATTTTTTATAACTTGGAATTGACCTACATTTTCTCCTTACCTATATTTTTGCTAGGCACTATGCTTTTATTTTGCACACAGTAGGAAACATACTTGTTTTTACAAAAATAAAGATATAACATTACATAGCTACTACCTATTTAAAATACATAAATTACCTACCTACAAAAACATAATCTTAGTATGAAGTAAGCCATTACCTTACCTCTTAAGCAAGTTTTTTTTCCTCATAACCTCAGTACATGTACATTGATAGGTATTTCAACTCTGTGGTAGGATTGATTGGTTTTGATTGAGACTGAAATTGTGTTACTTGGGTAAAACTATGAAGTCATCAACATAACATGGATAACATCATTCACAGATAGGAGGCACTGTGTCTAGGTAATGAGCTATATATAGCTATGTGATTCATGCACAATTTGCTTGGCAATTACAGATTTACAACAGTGGATCTTGTAAACTGGTTTCTGCTCTTGTAAACAAGTGGTTCTCATTTTTTTGCGTGGATAAGATTAAAAATAAAAAATACTATAAATTCAATTTTTTACAATTATAAAAAATTGTTTCTAACTCTAGAGTTAGTAAAAATAACTTCGTACAATTAAAATGTTGTTCAATATTATCAAGGGATACTAGGGGTATCTACAATTATACACTACCATAATCTATCATATACTATAGTCCATGTACTTCAATTGCTATAGTCATCTAGAAAATTAGATTCTACCTATTAAAAATGTAAATTTTATTGAGACTATACCCTTGACCTCAGGAAAATCGAAAATATCACAAAGTCTGTGTGACTATTTCAAGTTTAGTATAAAATTTCATTTGTATGAGTAGCAAATTTGGTACCTACAGATAAAAGACTATATGTATGTAATCAATTAATTACTTTTAGATACACTGTATATTCTCACTCGCTTATTATTATTTATTTTTTTCATTATTATTCCATGATAGGTTGATGCATCTAAGGCAATAACAATAAGCAAGGTCTACCTAGTTACTTCATTTATTTATGTAGACACCCATTTTAATCTTTTTATAACTTACTCAATACATTATACACAGTAGAGTAAATTTTACTCTCATGTTTGAACTAGAAGGTTGATACTGACTCTTCTCCTTGTAATTTGATCCAATCAGAGGGAGCCTCCCTTTAATAACAACATGAGAAACCTTAGGAATGACACAAACAAACCTTGATTACCTAATGCATTTTCCAACAGAATTAAACTATAAAATGCAGTTTTTCCATGAAATATTTCTACACATAAAATAGAGCATGTTGTGAACCATAAAAAATATTATGAAGTTAAGCAACGTCCTGCGAGTTCAGAACTATTTAAAAAATAGTGTTTCATAGCTTTTTTTTTGTATTTGGAGCTACTGTAAATGCTTGTGGTCTGTGTTGTAGCTCGCCCATCCCGTAGTATGCCTCCGCTGTGATGGGCGAGAGGTGACACAATACTTCTCATTTAGGTGCTGGGTCAATACGAGCGCACTGGAAGGTATGCCTTACAAGCAACTGTAACCAAATTTTGAATACAAATTTGTTGTCGGCGCGGGGGTTCGAACCCGGGATATTCCGCATGACTAGCGAGAAATCCTCTGAGCTATTCGTGCTCTCAGAATGTGATTTCTTCATGGTTATTCCCGTCGTGATATGACCATGGCAGTTGAAAGCGACGTTAAACCCCACAAAAAAAAAAAAAAAAAACTTTCCTTATTATAGGATAAGGAAAGTAAAAATACTTTCTTCGGGTACCTACCTAACTTAATCGGTAATAGAAATTATGTATATAGAGACCAGTGTTAAATTATGTACTTCTGATAAGTGAATGTTCACTTCCAGCTAGAGTTCTAGGTAATAATAGTAATAACAATAATAACACCCTCTAGTGAAAGGTAACCACCAGGAAAGGTTAACGCACAAAACATTTTCTACCAGCTGACGCTCAGAGTCTTATTATTATGTGGTCTCAAACTCAAATAAGTTTGGAAAAATTCATGATTCGAACCAACGGATCCCTACGCTACCTGGATTACCAGACTAGCGCATTAATCACTTGACTATGTGAATTTGCAGGAGTTTTAAATTGAAATTTCGCATGACTCCTATTGATCCTTAACAATATTTCGACATAATAATTATATTTATATGATTTAAGCAATCATACAACCAAAGTATCTACTATCACAACATAGAAATAACACTTATTGTGAGTCTACCAACAAACACTCGTTTGTACACTACACAAATAGGTAATTAACTAATTAGTAATTACAATACAATTAAACTGTGTTATTACACCACGCTTTATTGTGTTGGACCATTGAGAAGTGTATTGACCTTAGTTAAATAATAAACATGTGTTAAGTGGCAGAAAATGCCTAAGGCATTAACTTCGCCCCGGATTACAAAACAATTGTAATAAAAAATAATATTGTTCTTTAGTTTTTTTGTACATATTTCTAAGTTTTATTTTATTATTTAAATTTATTGTGAGCCTGTGAACCAGCAAGAACATTTCTTCAAATGTGTCTCTGCACGGCAGGCACCGATCCATGTCGTCAACATGCTCGACGTTGCTTAACCTCAGTGATCAGTCAGTGGGAAGTGTTGCGGTTAGAAAACAATGAGGAGAAAAACCCAAAGAGAACGACCTAGTTTGGGCTTGTACAAGAGGCATAAATTTATTATTATTGTCGAGCCTGGACATCAGAGAAACCTAAATTAAATTTAAGATATAAATGAACCTATAAATTTAAGCCATTAAGATATACCTAAATGAAAAATTTCCAGGTTTATTTTACCTCCTGTAAACGAAAATAAGCTTTTTATAAGAGAAACCTGGAGAAAAAATTCTGGTCCCCAAAGTTATCTTATATCCAGGTTTACCAAACCCAGTAGCTTGATCGATAAGGCGGCGGACTTGTAACCCGGAGGTCGGTGGTTCAAGTCCCGGTTTCAGCGTGGATTTATAGTAAAGCGAGTTTGAGTAGTTGTGATATTGCGAAAGTGATTAACACAAATATGATAACTTATATCCCAGGTTTGACTGTATTTGATTTGAGATGAGTGCATAAGATCGCAGGTACAGAAAATTGAAAGTGGGCGGTAGTAGAACTCACGACCTAAACGTCATGGAACTGTGGCTCTTCTTCAATCTAGTCTAAATCTACGCAATTGTGTTTTTGAGTTTTGCTCTAATGGACCATGTCGGGAGAGGTTCTCTCTCTGAACCTAAACTCTCTGAACCTAAAAATGGAAATTGAAACAACAAAGATAGAAAAAAAGGGCAGAAGGTGAGTTCGGTGCGAAGATTACCCACACCTTTTTCGCATGTATGAATTCGGTGCCGCCTAAAAAAGGTGATGTACGAGTTCGGTGCGGTCTTAATGACTTACATATTGATTGTTTGTTTATAATGTACTAGTTGCTTGTCAAAAGTCATCCTGATGTTATTAAGTTAGTAGATTATGTTGTAGGCAATTACATTCAGCAAGACTATCCATTTCTTCCTTGAAGGCCATGCCTAGGGTTAATAGTAGGGTTAGGTAAAATACAATGAAGGCCATGCCTTGGGTTTATAGTAGGGTTAGGTAAAATACAATGAAGGCCATGCCTTGGGTGTATAGTAAGACCAAAAAAAGATAGGAAAGGGTATTTTTCTACTAGTGATACGCAGAACTGCAATCGTAGAAGTACTCTAAATTCACGAAAGGGAAAAAACGGTTTTTTGAAAAAATTGAACCTTTGATTGAATATCTCTCTGGGTTTTAAATACTTTTTGATGCAACCAACTGTATTTGAAGGAAAAAAGGCATGACTATCCATACATGAAGTCAAGACTCACTTACTGGCCATCATTTCTTTAAAAACGTGCATCGATCCAAGTGACCTCTAGACCTGTGGGAAAAACAGGGATTTGTCCATAACTCTTTTAACGCAGCAAAATGCCGCACTGCAACTTGATTTTTTCCCAATGATAGTCTACAGTGGGCTGAACCTACCCTTAAAATATATGCATCTGTATGCGGGACACCCTGTATTATATTATTTAGAATTGAAAAGAAAGCCAATAAATTCGGAACACTATCGCCTTATTTATATTGCCCGATTAGGACTATTAAAGTCCCATTATTCCAGCAGTAAGCCCAAGACATATTATTATGTGGTAAAAATCCCAAACGGGAGATAACTTGTCATGTCCCGGCTGGGTTCCGAACCCGCGACCTCTGGAATCTCTGGATCCACAGAGTGCCGCCTTTACCACTGAGCTAACAAACATTTTTTCTGAAAAAAAATATCCTGGCCGACATCGAACCCTCACTATTGAGGCTCAGAAGTCCTGCTTTACTCCTACGTCGTGACTGTATCTATCTCCCAACACTATTTTTATTAAAGGTAGTTGTGCCCTGGAACCTCTTTCGCACTACTGCAGGGCACTTCACCATTACACCCATGCCATTCCGGAAATGGAAAAACTCGGTCAGAATTTTCCACTCCGGCCGGGATTCGAACCTGCAACCTTCGGGTCAGCAACCAATGCTCTTAACCCTGAGCCACGGAGGTCGGCTACACCCTGTCCCACAGTGTACACCTACCTCTAGGTACAAGCTTTTTTACTTTTTTTTCTGCGTAGTTCACCGGCAACCTTGGTCTCAATACTCTCCGAGAGTTGATCTGCCATACTGCACAGTATAGTAAGAGGCAAGAGCTGTTCTATCAGGCAACTTTTGTAGCTCGGTCTGTAATTTTGTATCGAAAAGGCTTGGAAGCCAGCGTCGATGGCGTTGAATGCACCGGTTCTCGTAGGATCATCGAAGTTCAGCTACGTGCAGCGAGGTGAAGACATCGTGATGCTGACATTCCGGCACAACCCCAGACTGGGTGAGGTTAATGTGGGTAGCGGGTTTGTGAGTTTAATGGAATAGAGTGTAACACCCCCGTCGTGATATGAATATTCAGCTACGAACTTTTTAATTCCACGTACTTGTAGGTACATAATTATCATAAAAAGATTAAAAATATAACCTTTTCATGCAATGCCGAACTTACTTGAATGCCCTTTAAAAATCGTAGGAAAGATTTTTTGGCTTGGTGTTGAGAGATTTGCTAGTATAATTTGTTTTTGAACTCGACAGTGTTTGTCGCCAAAGTTCGTTCTCAGTTTATTATCTTCGTTTTATTTTTTGACATGGCTATTAGGGATCGAACCACCACCTTTCTTTGGACTCTACTGTGGCGACTGAAAGCCGCTGACGTTTCAAAGTAGTCTTAATAGGGCGAAGTTCGTGGACAAAATCGAGGTCCTGAGTCATGACTTAGCATTAGGGGTGGAATTACTAGACATTTTTGTAATACCTCTGTGGCGCTAAGTCTCGTATTGCGAACTATCTAGGGAAGACCGATGCTAAGCCATGACTTCAGTTATCGATTTTGTCTATTAATTTCGCCCTAAGATTTCCCCGTCTAAGACAGTACGGAAAATCTAGACTTAGCTCCACAGAGGTATTACTAAAACGTCTATTAATTCCGCCCAAAGTCTAATTCCTTGAGTAACAGAGTATAGTCTGTCCCGGTAGCTCAGTGGTAAAGGCGGCACTCTGTGAATCTAGAGATTTCAGTGGTCGCGTGATCGAAAACCCAGTGGGGATATGACAAGTTATCCTCCCATTTGGCATTTTACCACATTAATAATACGTCTTGGGCTTACTACTGGAATAATGGGACTCAAAAGTGCTAATCGGGCTGTATAAATAGGCGATGTTATTATTATTCCCAGGGTTGCCCCAAAACACAAGAGTCCCTAGATATGTCATCGCCGGCTACAAGAGTTTAAACATCTGACACCGTGATTCAATTGTTACGGAGGTGTCCGTTCGAAATTCCATTGTAAAATATATCTACATAAATGTATGTACATTGTATATAAATGTATGTATGTAACTACATGGCACGTACATTTATATAATTAAATGTATGTGCCGCAGGGCATTCGCTTGCCAAGTTTAACAAGATAAAACCATTGCCTATGTATTTCATCTGGTGAATGTATTTCATTATAGTTTTAATTTTTTGAAGAAACTGAGGAAAAATTACTTCTATTAGGTTAGCTCAGTGGTCAAGGCGTCCGTCTGGTAATCCAGAGGTTGCGGGTTCAAAACCCAGCCGGGTCATAACAAGTTATCCCCCTATTTTTGATTTTGGACACATAATAATACGTCTCTGCTGGAATAATGGGACTCAGTAGTCCTAATAGCGAGATCGGGTGCATTCAACCGGTTCTCGTAGGATCGCCGAAGCTGATTTGATTTGATTTATTCTTATTTATAACAATTTTAAATTTACAAATATAAAATATCTCCTAAGCTCATATAAAGTAACTCATGAGCAACGTTCAGCGAGGTGAAAACATTCCACCCAACCCGGGCTGGGTGAGGTAATGTGGGTAGCAGGTTTGTGAGTTTGTAGCGAATGGAGGGTAACATCCCCGTCGTGATATGACCATGTAATTGAAAGCGACGTGAAACCAAAATTATAAGAGGAAAAAATAAATATATTATTTAATTTAGCGGGCCGAGGCATGAAAGCAAAAAATTTATATTATATCCGCTGAAAGCAAAAAATCCTTTCTCCCAATGGCAGGTCTTGTAGTGGGAAATTTCAAAAAAAAATCCCGTCTTATTGCACATCTAGACTATAAGACAAAGCTACCTACCAAATTTCAGCTTCCTAGGGCTTACCATTTCGGAGAAACAGTGATGAATCCGTGGGGTCAGTGAGTGAAACTCTCTTTTTATAAGTATAGATAAAAATTAAAATTATATTTTTCTTTTCTGATTTTTTCTTTATTTTTTTTCTCTCATCGTCCCTTTATTAGAATCTCCACACGTTAGTCTTATGTTTATTTATTTATTTTTTACTGCATTAAAGCATCTTTATTCTTTATCTAGTATCAGGCACCAGTCACTTCCTCGAGGCCAAAAATAAAATCTTGAAAATATTTTCGAAAAAAACTTCCGTATAGATACAAATATTATTATTTAAAAAATAGCGGAAGCATAATTTTTTCTCGCAAAGTGTCACTTTAGACAATATTTTGAAACAATTTAAACATTAAGCCGCATATCTACTTATTATTATTATCCTTCCTCAATGCAGGGTTTTCAGTGAAACCCTACAATTAACACTGACACCTATTAGATCTATTGTGACCAGTTGATTCTATTTGGTTTTAATGTCCTGATTGAGATAGACAGTAAAAGTCAGGACGGGGGTTTTCCCCTGCTTTGGTTGGGAATCGTACCAGCTACCCAAATTACCCTCACCTTCCCGGGGGTAGGGCCGGAAATGCCAGCCTTACGTGTTTTGGAGAGAACAGAATTTCCTTCGAAAAGTCTGCCTCAACCAGGGATGGAAGTTGGGATCTCTCACGCCACGGAGGCTGGCAAACTATTGGTATCTATTTTTATGATAATGAAATTTCTTTTGAAGACTCACAAAAGCTATTTTACTTACCATTTAAATTACTTCCGAGTTTGTATGCCTGCAAAATCTATGAATATTTGAAGTATTGTTGTAAAAAAAACGAACCTCAGTTTTTGTTTGAAAAGGCGGCGGACTTGTAATCTGGAAGTCGGTGGTTCAAGTCCCAAGTTCAGCAAAGATAATAAAAAAGCGAGTTTGAGAGATGTCTCATCACGAAAGTGATTCACACAAGTATGATAACTTTTACTTCCGAGAAATTTCTAGTTTTAGAAAGTACCGTGTTTGTTTTTTGTAAAACAAAAATTTTTTTTTGCTCCGATTTCAATTTTTTCATATTTCTGGACGTTTATAACCTTCTGAGAAAATTCGTGTTTTTTTATTGTTAAAAAAAAAAAAAATGATACGATTTCAAATAACATTTTTTTTTCTATGCATGTCCATTGTCCAACGTATTATAGAATTATATACAACTATATGTAGAAAGATTTTAATTTTTTAAACGGAATATTTAGAATAATTAATTCATAATTACATTCATTACTGTTATCTACCTCCGTTTATTTAATTAGATATGACGTGTGTCCGGTAGTCAGTGGTAAAGGCGGCACTCTGTGAATCCAGCGATTCCAGAGGTTGCGGGTTCGAAACCCAGCCGTGACATGTTTACCACATAATAATGCGCCTTGAGCTTACTGCTGGAATAATGAGACTTTAATAGTCCTAATCTGGCATATAAAATAAGGCGATATTATGTTTATTATTTTTTTACGATTTTGTTGTTTTATTTTTTACGCGAGTGTTACCTGTTATACGCCGCTCTGAGAAACTTGGTAGTCCCATGTTGATAACTGTGATTTAATGATCACCTCGATCCAAGGTTCCTGTGTTCTTGAATAATGGCCTGCTGTGACATTAGGCTATTATTATTCTTGTTACTTATATCATGAGATCGACCCTCAGTAGCTTGATCAATCAGGCAGCGGACTTGTAACATGGAGGTCAGGGGTTCAAGTCCGGTTTCAGGTATATTTACGCTTTTTTTACATTTTTTTTATTTTCAGTTTTTTTAAACAATTTTTTATAGATGTATTATACAATAAAGGTTTATAACCAAGTACACCGAGTTTGAGTAGTTGTGATATCACGACGATTTAACAAAAATATGAATATATTAATATTTTTTTTTATAAAACAATATTAATTTATGATTATTGTAATAATTATTTACAATAATCATAACATTTTTTAATTACAACCGACTATTATCATTTCCGGTAGGTAGGAGCAGACTTTTCACACAGAAAATTCTGTTCCCTCCGAACACGTGAGGGTTAAGGCCTTTTTGACCCAACCCAGGTTGGGTGAGGTAAATGTAGGTATAGCGGTACTATTCCCAGTGAATGAAGAATAAAACTCCTGTTCTGACTATCTCAAATCAGGACGTTAGAATCAATGGACATGAAGGAGCCTTTAGACTAGGACTGGGGTCCATATAATTCTCTCACCACCGTGACAAGTGTGCCTATCTCACGGACACGGAATTATTATTCCATTATCACTTTTTAGATTATGATAATAATAATATTAGCTGATTAGTTCATGTGGTAAATCCTCCCTTCCATGCGGAAAATCCCGGGTTCGACCCGGAGACGGCAAAAAATTGACTCAAAATTTTGTTAGAGTCATTTGCGAGGGACACCGTGTTAACCGAGCACCTAAATGAGAAGTATTGTGTCACTTCTCGCCCATCAGAGGGGAGGCATACACGGGATGGGCAGGCTAAACACAGCCCACAAGCATCTACAGTAGCTGCTGTTTAATGCTACAAATAAAAGGCCGTGAAACCTCATTTTTTTTTAACTACCCAATGAAAAAATTACTGCTAAACAAGTATACCTATGAAGTACATACCTACTGAAGTGAGCCTTAAATATTATTGTGTTCGTGACCTAACCTTTGTACCAAATTGTACCCACCAGACCTAACACATAATAATAAGTGGAATAATCCTACATTAGTGAACAATAATTTGACAACTACTCGCATGTTTTGTAAAATTAGGTATATAATCAACAAGAAAAATAAGAGTGACAAATCTCTTCCTCATAGTTTTAAATTATGCCTAGTAGTTCATGTCAGAAGGCCATTTTGGCAAATAACTTTAAAGATATCAAATGAGTTTCCAAAAAAAAAGAAGTTTTTTTGTTGTTATGCAATCTTGTCTAATTGTCCTAAAATGAACTTCAAATCACAGAGTTAAAAGTGCACTTTATCTCCAAATGATTTGAATCAAGGGTTGGGTGGAAGAGATTGCCATGGGCAATAACCCTGCCCTTTTAGTTAGGACATCTGCATATATTCTATATATGTGGTGTTTATTTTTCTTGTTTATAATGTTTGTCAATTTTGCATTTAATTTCATCATTATTATTTTGTTTGTACATATTATGTCCGGTTAATAAAGAATTTAATAATTAAAATAATAACAAAATCGAATGAAAATCAGAAAATGTTTTAGATCTTAAAATGTATGTAGACATTTTCGGAAATTTTGAAACCGGAGGTTCTTTAGATTATAATAATAATATTTTATGGTTTATGTCTCGTCATTGTACATACGTAATTAAACTAATTACTGATAATTACCATTTTACTTCCTATGGTCTAGCGGTTAGGAAGCATAAAATTGTGTAGCAATTTTTTTTTCTTTTTTTTTTTTTTTTCTTCTAAATGACTGGATATGTGATGGTTAAAATTTAAATGACAGTATAACATGTCCATTTGTTCATGCTATCCTGTTGTCTCCATTCATGAAATATCACAGTAATTAATATGTAAGCTTAGTCTGTCCCGGTAGCTCAGTGGTAAAGGCGGTACTTTGTGAATCCAGAGATTCCAGAGGTCGCGGGCGCGAAACCCAGCCGGGACATGACAAGTTTTCCTCCCATTCGGGATTTTTACCAAATAATAATACGTCTTGGGCTTACTGCTGGAATAAAGGGACTATAATGGTCCTAATCGGGCGATATTATTATTTTCTGTATACAGGGTCCCTTCATAAAGTCTCACCCAGGCCTAGGTTTCCTCGAAACGACTCAGAATATCAAAAAACGCAAAAATCCGTATTCCTTTATATTTAGGGGATTGATTTTCAGCCAAATTTTTTTTGCCTACACGGCCCCATCAGGCTGGGCAACTGGGCATGGACCAACTTTAAAACCTTAAATAGAATGGTATGTCTTGTGGCATATTGTTTAAGGTCTTATTGAGAGAAGTTCAATTACAACAAATTTTAGTGAGCTACGACTTACCGTTCTCGAGATACAGGGTCGGACGTCCTGCGTAATATCCATATACTTTGACCTATACTCGTTAACCGTAAATTATGGAGAAAATTTTTCTTGTTATTAATAACATCCTTAGACAAACCTTTCGAACAAGTTTAACTCGACATACTCTGTTGATGTTAGTTTCTGGTCGGTTCGTCAGCCAGCCGGACGAACAGTCGAAAAAATTTTAACGAAAAAACAAATCAAATTTTAACTTGTTCGAAAGTTCTTGCCAAAGGATATTACCCAGAAAAATTTTCTCCATAACTTACGGTTAACGAGTTATAGGTCATATATATGGATATTACGCAGGACGTCCACCCTGTATCTCGAGAACGGAAGTCGTAGCTCACTAAAATTGTTGTAATGAACTTCTCTCAATAAGACCTTTAAAAACAATATGCCACAAGACCATACCATTCTATTTAAGATTTTAAAGTTGGTCCATGCCCAATTGCCCAGAATGCCCAGCCTGACTGGGGCCGTGTAGGCAAAAAAAAAATTGGCTGAAAATCAATCCCCCAAAATATAAAGGAATACGGATATAAAGCGTTTTTTGATATTCTGAGTCGTTTCGAGAAACCTAGGCCTGGTGAGACTTTATGAAGACCCTGTTATGATTTACTACCAGCCCCCGTGGCGTTATGGTTGTGACTACTGCCCGTAGTCCAGAGATCCCGATTTCGATCTCCGGTCGGAGCAGACTTTTGAGAAAATTCCTGTTCCCTCCAAACACGTGAGCTGGCATCTCCGACCCCACCCAGGCTTGTGAGGTTAATGTTTGTAGCGGTACGATTCCCAGTGAATGGAGGGTAAAACCTCCGTCCTAATTACAGGACGTTAAATTAAAAAATCGTTTGCTTAAGGAAGGAACATACACCGAAAAAAGTGCCAAAACCAATCAAATCAACCCATGAGGTTGTTGAGCGGGATAAGAGAGGGTAAAAGAAGAAGAAAAGAAGACTAAATATTTTTTTATTTGATATATAAAAAAAAAACTTTTTTAAATAGTCTAATTCGTCCAGAAATGTATCAGCTCCATTTCGAAAAAAAAACCAACCGAAAACAATACTTTCTATTCTACCTTATAGGTAAAAGAAAGTAAAAAATTAACCCAAATATGAAATAGTTTTCATATTTTCATTGGTGTAATATAAGGAAATTCTATTAAATATTAAATTATTCATTAAGAAACTCTAACTCTAAATTTTAAAATTATTTATTAAGAAATGGGAAGGTGATGTCAAAGAAATACTACAAGAGATCAATTTTCAAACACACTATAAAACATTACAGAAGATAGACAAGAATGGAGAAGGCTGGTGTGGGAAGTCAAGGACCCCGTGGTCTATGAAGACGCAGAAGGAGTAGTTTTTAAAGAAATTCAAATTTAATATTACATTCATAATATTCAAACGAGAATTTTTCGAAATTCAGAAGGAAACTCGAGGTAACATTTTTTTTAGGATACTGGTTTGTCTTTTTATCAAAGGTAATCTCAAAATGAACTCAAAAGCTCTTTGTCCCCACGTATATGGAACATTTGTTTTCGCAGCTCTGTGGCCTGGTGCACTTGCTCCGATTTCATATACCCCCTCAAATAGTTCCTTCTGGAACGCCCCTAGCCAACTTTCAACAAATTTCTGCTTCCCTTTTCTGGTTATTCTGACACAGTCCTTTCATGGGTAGTTTTTTTTTTGAAATTTGTAATATAGCCATAGACCCTTGAAAACTGAAAACATCATACACAAGTTGAAAACATGATGAACGGAAGGTTGGACTTCGTTAAAATCACTATCTTAAATTTTCAAGATTTTTTCCGCCTTCTTCCAAAATCCAGGGGCAATTGCGGTTATAAATTACCATTGTTCACAAGGCAAAACCTCCGTTTCGGTCCACCTTAATCTTCCACTTACCCCTAAGGCGCCACCGCCCTCAGCTGGGAGCGGTTGATTACTGCACCCCATATACCCCGATGGTTTGCACCACAACGTAAGCATCGCACGGGCTTGAGACCATGGACCGTCTCAGTGATCACCTGCCATGGACACCCCGGCGAACAGACGAAAATTTTGTTCAACGGCCCACTCATAATAATCCAGTTTGTTCTCCTCAGCAGCCCCGGGGGGGCTCATTCAAGTTATATTTCCCCGGAATCAGATTTTCCCAAATTGCCATATAAACCTTAATATCTCTCAATTTGTCCCCCCTTTAATGAATTTTTTTTTCAAAAGGCGTTTTTTTGTTTTCCCATTTTCTTTATTCATCCGTACCCGTAGACTTTTTCGTACTACCGAACAAGTTGGGGATAAAAATTTATCGGTCAATTCACAGGTTTTGTCTCTTTTAATGGGGAAGTTGGAGTTGCGTGCCTGTCACATTATCATCCCGGGACCAGCACCCCAGTCTCCCCGTCTTCGTCGT